>KN716784.1:43149-53691 GCA_000816705.1 Dictyocaulus viviparus | reverse complement strand
GTGATCTACAATGTTCTGCTAGTCTTCGAATGATCCACAAAATAATTTATCAAGTCTCGAATGGAGCGCCTCCATTGCGAGAAGTCAAAATTTGTGATTATTTCTTGAGAAATTATGGAAAAGAATACTTATTGAGTACAAAAAGTGTATTTAAAGTGTATTGTTATGAGCAGTCGTTAACCTCACAATCAGTCAAGTTTTTTAAAATCAACAAATACCAAAACCTCATTATCAATTGAATTTTACTCAAATCGACAATTATAAAAACTTTAATATTCATGTGGTAAATAGAATTCTCAAAAAAAATTACTCCAGTTTTGATGCTCGGAATCTTTTCAAAGTATCAACTTTCACAAAAAATTTTCCCGTTTCACGTGGCGTATGGAAGGATCGCGCTGCCTGTATCAGGCAGAATACAGGGACAGTTCTCAATCCTCGAAGGAGGTGGTGGTTATGCGGTATTTTCTAGTCGAATAGCAGGACGTCTTGCTGCTGTTCGGTGCAAGTCGTTTTCATTTCGTCATGGAAGACATTTGTGATGTTTAAACGGTAAACAATTCGCATGCGGAGGTTTATGCTGAGGATAGAATTTTATGACGTAGAGTTTTTTTTTAGTAAATTAAACGTACGAGACGTCAGCTATTACAAAGATGCACTAAGAAAACTAAAAGGGAAAGGCCCTATATAAAATCTCAGTTTTTAAAGCTCTATTTGGCTTGTGGAAATTTATTCTAGGCAACCCAACAGCGTCTTCCATTCGTCTCTCCAACGTAGCAAAAATGTTTTTTTTTTTCTGAAGCAAATAATTACTGATGGGAAAATTGCTGAATTTAAGGAAAAATGAGTTGTGTTGCTTATCTGGCGTGGCTGTGTACAAGCTCCAATTTTGAGTTTCTGGCAAGAAACCTGTGGCTCAACCCAAACGTTTATATTTCTCAACTGAGGACCTATAGGTGACCTCTTACCATGAGTACAGGAGTGGTAAACAATTTATGTAGTCCTCAATTTGAAATCGAATGTACATAGTGTAAAGGGGTTACCAACAATGATTCAGTCTAAACATTCTAATTTGCTTACATTATGTTTAGAGAATGCTTCAAGAAAGTCTACCACCTACCATCGTAGCTGAGAGGTTTGTTGCATTCCATTTCACATAGAAACGCAGCTGAAAAGCAGCCTATTAAAGATTGTTTGGATTCATAAGAGGTTTATTGTTTGGATCCATGAAGCCCGGTAACTTCTTTTATAGTGAAGATTATGACAAATCGCCAGCATCCCTCTCTCAAAGCTCTGGAAAAACGAAGCAGAAGGATAACATTCGTCTTGGCTCACTGCCAAGGGAGAGCGATCAAATCTGAGGCCTAATGTGACGTCTATGGAAAAAGATCAAAGGTATACGCCCACAACAACCCATGAAGACTGTTCTCTACTCTGTGCAGCTTCAGAACAGCTTCAAACTTATGGAGTTCAAAAATTGTTATTATGAAGAACATTGTTTATTATAAGATGTACTTGAAGTCTCCAATTTTTTGAGCTGTTTACACCTCGTAATTGAGTATATTAACAATCCATTTTATAATTTTGTAGAACGCCACAAATTTCAAAACAACTTTGTTTCACAGATGCATTCACAATGACCTTTTGCCATCTTCGTTTCGACATACACGAGTTCCATTTGATGGTGAACTCACTGTTTGCTGCTACTCAGTGAAAGTATTAATCATCCATCAATCATTGATATTAATTCATCCTCTTAGCTGGCATGAGCAGTTCGCGTCTGAAACTCTTATAGAATCCTTCGATCGTTTTCCTCGTATATCGATCGGTCATCATATAACCTCACTTTTTCTTACAGACCTCTATATGTTTCAATTTCTGTAAGCTTTTCTCTGGATGCCAAAGAATAAACATATTCTTCTAAATGTAAAAATTTCATTGAGAGTTTTCCAATGTTCATATTTTCAAACCGACTGTACAAACACTATTTACAGTCTGATTTTAAACATTTCAACTTGTCATATCGAATTAGTTGCACTGGAATGCCAACGACTGAGAAGTTACGATTTGACCTATGTCAGTTCGTTAATGAACTTTTACTACGAATCCAGATTAGGAGTTGTATAGCGCAGACGTTGAAGCTACAGAAATGTGTACAAGTTTAAAAAAAATAGATCGCTTCATCATCTCTAGCCAGCCAACCCTTCTTCTTGGTCAGACCGAAAAATTAGTACGAATATCTCACGAAAGTAAAAAAAAGCGTTGGATCAAGGAATGGTTGATAAAAATTCATACATACCGCACTCGCATCCAATTCTTTGTCAGAATTCGGATGAAAAACCCACACGTCACGACTCCATTTCGAAGTGACCATTGGACTGTATTGACTAGATTAATAGAATCAAAAAGAAAAATGTCGTATTAAGAACTTTAGCGGAACTTTTCATGCTCTACATAAAAACCTTTTGATATTGTTCTCATACTTGCTCGAACGCACTGAACTGTGGTGAGGGGAGGGTTTGGTTCATCATTTAATCCACAAACCGACTTCTTTCTACTTCGTTCACCTCTTCAACATTTCTTGATGTTTTGATATTTATTCAAAATTCGAGTCATTCGAAAAACGATTTAATGAACTGCTTCAGATTTGACTGACGAAATCTAGTTCTGTTATATCAGATGTAATTTATCATATTAAGGAAATTATCAAATTGATAATTCTAGTGCCATTACAAAAAAAATTTCACAACATTCGAAATATTGAACACTTTAATGAAATTATATATGCACACGAAAATCTGAATGATATCAGCACTTCACAATTTAGTTGTACCACATTAAAAAAATAATAGAGGACAGTTTGAAACATATAATTTTATTAAACCGATTCCACCGAGATTTTACGCCTGAAATACGGTTAACACGTACTGGTATGCACATGAAACAAATGTATATATGATTATATACAGTCAAGTGAGTGTGGAGGCCCATAGAACTAAATATCATCCTTTAGAACAACACGTGTCCAGTAATGAATATGGCATATAGGAAGACCATATAGAAGCATCATGTAGATGAAATATGAAAATAAGAAAAAAGATTCACAAAACTATCTGTATTTCAAACAGGTAGGAACAAATGAACAGAAAAAAAAAGACATACAACTAGAATATTCGTGACGATCACAACTCTTGAGGCAATCGATCCTTTTCAACATACCCAAGCAATCAGCATCAAACATTTAAGGTTGTTCACATACATCAAAACAAATCGATATGCTACAACCATAATGCTAAAGAAAAATAAGAATTAAAAACAGCCCTCATTCTGTGATTACAGATCATGTTATGACGCGAGCATCGCCTCAAAGTAACTACGACGAACACCCGCGTACGAACGATCGTCATTTACCGGTCGATCGATATTAGACGCCGCTTCTTCAGGAGGTTGAAGTAAAAAGAACGAGGTGAATAATATGTATATGCCTATTTGGATGAAAAATCACGGCAATAACTTAGCAGAACTAACACGTTTGCGCGTACGATTTACAAGAAAATGCAGAAGGCGTGGGATGACCTCCCCAGCTACCACTTTTCGATGAAGGAATGCGACTCCATCGTTGTGATGTTCCACCGCTCGTGTCATGTCCATGAGAAGAACTTATCATGTTTAAGGGACGGATCTGAAATCAAACTATCTATTAGTGAAAATGCCGAAAATACAAAAATCATTCGTAACATCAGTGAAATGGAGCATTGTTGCGTTGTTTTTACATAATGTAGCTATTTAGAGAAAACAGTACCAACCGCCTGAACTAAATTATTGATGAGTTGTTGATCTTTAATGTCCAGAAGTGCAAAAGTCTTGCTTAACTTTGCCAAATGAGCCATCACTAAGGAACATTGAGGTCGAAGCTCGAGTTGACCTAAAACTATTGTAATATTCAATATTAATAAGATATATGAAAAAAAATGCCTACAGGCTTAATGCTGCTCATTTTACCAGACGATTTGCCCTCTTATAATTTTTATAACTAGATATAATTTGAATGTTCTTTCTCTGAACGTTTGTTGGTCTTGTCAAATGATAGCTATTATCGCTAGAACTATTTCCTCTTATCATTATTTCGATTTTGTTTACAGCTGCCAGCAGAAGATTAATGAATAGAAGAGCTTTCTTTGAAATGAAACTATGTGGACAGATGCAATGTACCTTGAAACGACCAAGAAAGGCTTATAATTAAACACAAATCTTAGATATAAATGGTCAGAGAAACTTACGAAAGTTCCGAAAATTTTTTAATAATTAGTTCACGTAAATCCTTTCATTCTGAATCATTTGATTCTAGAAATCATTTTTTATCTCCACAAATGGAGTCACATGAACACTTTGTTTGAATACAGTGTCTACAAAGAAAAAAAAACACAATGATAAGATAAAGTGGACAGAAACAACGGAAAAAGCAACAGACCTAAATCATCCCAATGTTTTGATGCCAAATGTCCACAGCAGTGCCACAGTAAGCGGACGACTCGCCGAATTTGAGAATCGAAATCACCCGAAAACTGATTGCCTAAATAAAGTAAGTAAAAAGTCGACAGTAATAATTGCTGACAGAGATGAACGATTTGATAAGTACATCAATGTCACGAATAAAGATAACTGAACAAACTACTCGCTGCTGTTACGCAACGTCGATCGATAAAGAACGATTATAACGAAAGATTCAGAAAAAACGAAAGAAAAATAGTAAATGAGCTGAACTAACATAAATACATACCGTATTTCGTAATGAGCTGAACTAACATAAATACATACCGTATTTCGTTGGGAACATTTCTTCACATCGACTTGCTTTTTCACAAAACGACATCACACAATCCATATACTGCATCGCAGAGTACAAATGTCTCTTACCTCGTTCATCAATGTAGTACGCCTTGCTGAAATCAATAGATAAAATTATTCATCTCTGAAAGGAAACAAATGGAAGGAGCTGCGAGAGCATAAACAATGCAGACAATAAAAACCATTGAAGTAATTCTTACGTAGTTCCTGGATAACTCATATATTGACAAACAACAGGTGTACAGAATTCGGACAAGCTGCCACACAACGCATTCACGTGATCGAATAGCGCCAACGCTAAAAGTATAGGAAGTTTTCAATTTCTCATTTGTTATTGAGGAATCATCAGTGACATTATTAATACTGATTTCGAATAAGCATTGTTTGCTAGAAAATTATATATGGAAAAAACTTATGCACATCAATAAAACATATCAGATGAATCCTACTAGAGAATTTTGTAAAACGTTGGATTGAAAAATCGAAACAATTTTCCCTTAATACTGATGCTCAACAGCAATAAAGCGATTTGAAAACAAAATTCCTAACGAATAGCCTTTTGAAATCGTCACGAAAAAGTGTTATAAAAAAATGTTGCTGTCCTATTAAACCAAAGTATGACTGAATTTTTATGATCAAAAAACAATAAAAAACACGACGAAACCCGACAAAATCAATTGATGAATACTTTTGAAACAAAAAACTTTTAAAAAATATCGCATTAATAAATATGAAAGGAAACTGTGGTTAAAATTTTGAGAGTATTGCCAAGTTTCAATGAAAAGAACTTACTATGTGTAGCCAGCCATTCACGCTGATCAATTCCAGGAGGAAGCGCAGTGAATTTCTCGATCACCTAATAATAAATCAACCTTATTCAAATACGTAGTACATTAAAGCATCAGATTATAATGATCGAGGGAGAAAAACTCCTCATTTGATTTTCATCTAGAAGACCAGCTATCTTAAGTCACAAAATTTTTTCATAATTCAATATATTTTATTTCGAAATTTTCCTACGAAACATAACATTGATCAAGTTGGTAAAAGCACAATCAATAATCTACGAATAAATCCGTCAAGTATAAATTATTCAGTCTTTGCCGTATATGACGGTATCGTATCGATTGGAAAAGATTGATAACCGTTCCGTCTTAATAGCTGGATTTCTGATGTTACTTAATTAGTATGCATATGGGTGATAAATTTGCGATCGATCAATCGCATATTCGCTTATAATATAAAAAAAAATCAGGTAGAAAATGAATACTTGATCATCTATAGAGTCGCATACACACAACTCCGTTGACTGCGATTTTCTTGTGGACCGTTGAGCTACAGAAGCACTTACGACACGTTTTGCTTTGGCATCCTTCACATCTCTTCGTCGCGATCGACTAAAATATAAAATGCGATCATGTTAAAAAAGAAAGTAAAGAAACATGAAGATCATTTTCTACATTCATTTCATATAATACGTTTATCTTAAAAAACCTTGAAAAATCATGCGTTCATTCATTTCAAATGCGATATTAAATGTCTGAAAATATAACAAGAATGAATGCAGCGTTATTTTTATGTAACGAATTAATTTTCGTGTAACACATTGTTCATCCCTATCGTACTACCACCAACCTGCGTTCTTTCTTTTTGATAAAATTACATCCATCAAATAACTGTTTCCATTCACCAAGTACGCTACGAATTGAAGTGAATCGGCGCGATTCGGAAGTGGTAATCGGTGGTTGTGTGACTACATCGGCTGTCATCAGATGCTGTAACGCACAGACAACTAGCGCCAGTGGTGTGAACCGATACGAAACGACGACTGTACTGATTTAAAGTCGTCGGAAGCGAAATGGAAAGGATGCTCCTGATAACGAATCAATGTACTCGCCACATCATATAAAATGGTGACGAGAAGAGAATTGACGAATGATAAAGCTTCAGAATAAGATTTCCATGTTGAAAAACAGCAAGGTTATGAAGAACTCAAACAACTATTTTGATTTCGTGATTCCAATCGTAACACTTCAAACAGCCATATCATTTTGGATAAATGAGCATTTGATATCGAAAATAATGAAAATAACAGATAACTTAGTACTGCTGCCTCAGTGAGCATTTATTAGAGACTTCAGTACTACAAGGAGATAACTTAGTACTTCAATAAGAATCTGTTAGAAACTTCAGCATTAGTATTCGCACAATAATCATATTATAAATATCTACATTGTTAAGATTTTCAAAAAGAAAATGTTAAATGCAGTCTTTTTTTGTAGCGAATGTATTGGGCAAATGCACTTTTAGATAGAAATGAGCAAAAATGTAGGAAATTGATCAAATTCAGTAAAAGAAACTGAGAGAAGTCTAATGAAAATGCGCAAAATGAAGGAAAAACATTACCTATACATATATGCTCTATTTATGAGATAATTTTTTCGGAAAAATAATAATAAAAAGAAAATTGTACTTCTTTTTACGTGAAAAATCGTCGTGTCGTCATTATGGTATGATTTCAATGAGGGACAGAGAAATTAATATGAATGACGTCCGACACACTGAAGCAGTTAGTTAGACAGTCTGTCTCATAAGTCGGTCAGTCATTTAATAATCACGCCATCCACAACATTGACGAGTCAGTGATTGTTGTAGGAACGAACGTCGTAAGGAACGAAGAGAAAATGACCTAGTGTGTTCAGGTGTGAAAGAACGATGACATCGATTGTATGACGTTCCGTCTTCGTTCATCTTAATGCACTCAGCGATGTTATGAAATACGAAATCGACGTCAGAATGCCGATAACACCTTCGAAAACCGGAACAGCATCATAAATAAACTAGAAATTCCGTATCGATTCAATTGCTATAAATGGTACAAGACCAATGCCATTACAAATATAAAGAGTTTAGAAATAATTTTAAGGAATCTTAAAGAAAATAAAAACAAAACAAAACAAAACGATACAAAACACAGTAACAACGTACGGATATTTCGATGAATGCTGCTTAAACATTGGAACTCCTTTTCCGAATTAAATACTAGTCTTAGGAAAAGTGATAAGAAATAACTTGAACATTAAAGCTAGTTTAACAAAAAATCTGCTGATAAAATATCTCTGTAGCTCTTATTTTTTCAATCACTGTAATAGTAATGTTACATTTGTTGGAACTTGTAGAACATTTCATGAATCTTTCTTGTTGTCCTCCTATCGATAAGCAAAACATAGTGAGGAATTGTAACGTACTATTTGAATATAAAAGTAGATCGTTTTGCAATTAATACATACTGTCAATAGAAATCTATTTATAATTAAATATTAATTAAAACTTTTTTTGGTACAATGAGATTTTATTCCGAAGACTCAAAATAATAAAATGTAAAACTTTTAGCATGGTTTAGTAGCAATTAAGCGCTTCTTTTCATTAGGCATCGATGAATTACGAATTCATTAAATAATAGATCAATAGTAACATGAATAAAGGAACAAAATGACTCCACACCAATATGAATATAATATAGAAGTAAATTGAAATATCTTAAGAGAAAATTTTATACTCTTGATATTTTGAAATAGTGCACATTAGGAGAGAGTTCATAGATGTATAAACATAAAAACTCTTTAGGTTTTAAGAGATCAAAAAAAATACGAAGTCCTTTTAACTGTGATAAAATTGTTAAATTCTTTTGTGATGTAAATGGATGTCGGCAAGTAAGTAGTCAGTATTATCGACGAAGTGTTATTCATTGCGCGCTCCACTTTAACTGAGACCACCGTTACTCATTCGTTTTTGATTTATTCCATCACATTACTCGTCAATCGTTAATGAATATCGGCACAACTAGCTTATAGGTTAAATTTCGGCTAAGACTCACTACTCAGTAATCAACAAGGAAAACGAGTTTGTTCGCGCGTAATTTTGAATTGGAAACTAAAATTTCTAGAACGACAAAGAGAACAAGTGCAATTTCGAATAGAAAACTAAAATTCTAACAAATGCAAAAAAAGCGCTAAAGAACTGGTCTCACACAAAACCGAACTACCGCTTCGATGCTTCGAAAAGAGTGACGTTTCAACATAATGTAGAAACGGGATGGAAGATACCACTGAATTTCCAATTAAAGCTTGGTGAGGAAAAAAAACAATCAATAATGAACAAAAAACTGAGCAAGTTTTATGAACGTCCGGTAAACATTTGGTAGACATGATAGATTCTGAGCGTATCTGTAGTCATTACTCAAATTTAATTTGATGTTATATGAAAATTTATCATCTTTCTGATAAAGGAAAAGAAAAACGAATAAAAAAAGCATAACTATACATTTCCCTCTAGTTCACATATCTGAACTCAAATAGTGGGTTATCGATTGAATAATTAAGTACTTAATATGAATACAAAAGTTAAAACATTATTATGAAAGAAATGTCTTGTTAAAATGAGTTATATTTGAATCAGACCACATGGAACTCAGTGATCTACGGATAATAAGTTTTGTTAATACTCGAGAATAAAGAAAAATATAAGAAAAGTTAGCACAGTTTTTCTCGCTTTTTAATACTATTTTCTTTGAAACCACAAGAATAAAACCATGTTTTTGAAGCAATCAAACATTAATTATTGGAAAATTTTCTCCTATAAATAAACACAAGTTTGGTGATGAATTAATAAATGGCTTCTAGCATAAACAAAAAAAAACACTAATAATGAGATTAATTTGAGCAGCAGTTAGAATAATCGGTTGAATGACAAAATTAATGAACTAAAAAAGAAGAAAAATTTTCGAGAAATGATAGAAATTTGAGGATATCCTAAAAACCAAAAAAACTTGAAGCACAGCAAGATATACATCTCAGAAAATTTAATTTCTCCATAATAAGTTAGCTGTTCGATAGAATTCAATTCTATAGGAGATGAAACTTCGGATAATTAGAGACTCAACAAGTTGAAATCTGAAACCAATGGTCAGAATATTAAGCAGTGTCCTCGTATTCAATACTGATTATGCATACGAAAAATGATGATATATATGGTGAATATGAAAATACGATACCATCCATAATAAGAGCCGAAACCAAAAATTTATGTATCGCACGACAAAGATGTACTGAAATACACATCGCTGTGATGACAACATGGTGATATGGTCATCCAGGCGCACTCGCACTCTGGCTTCAACGAGCTACGTTTTCAAGGTTCATTTGTTGAATTCACTCGCACATGAGTATAGTCAGTGAGAGAATCATCGATGTTGGCTACAGATGTTTCAAGGAGGGTGGTCAAAAATGGATCACAGAATATAGTTCCAGAAATAGAGTGGAAAAGAAGGCGTGAGCGCATAAGTGCGTTTGATGGTCCGCCATAGTGATCCTTTTCACTCCTCTCTCCCTTTGTCTATTCCGCGACCATTGCGTTCACCTTCGTGCAAACATTATCACAATAGATGTCAAGTTCACAGTGAGCTGTCTGTCACCAATACTTCCCACCTGTTTGCGATGCCAAATATCGCACACAGTGGCACACAGCGGGAGACGGTAGCGACTCGTGAGGTTTATATGAGAATCTTCGATTCACGGAACATAAATATTGAAGTATTTGTATCTCAAACGTCACAATTAAGTCGAGTCAAAGTTTTAGCAGACAAAAACCATCAAGAGTGATGAAAAAGTTTACTAAAGAGCATCAGATGCAACCACA
>KN716784.1:2060-16677 GCA_000816705.1 Dictyocaulus viviparus | reverse complement strand
AAAATGACGTCATTTTACAGTAATTGTGCGTCGTCTCTCTGGCCTTCCACACATTGCATTGATTTTATTGATTAATCACTGAAAAAATACACTGGTAAGTGGTTAATAAAACGGTATTATCGTAATGATCGCCCTCTTCATTTCAGATTGATTTCCCTCCAGGATATTTTTCTTATATTAAATTATCCAATCTTTCCTGTCGGTTACCACTATTTATTTATATAGTATTTATTTCACTTAATTTTTTATGTTTATCTAATAATTTTTATTATTATTGTAGAACTGTTTATTCTATTAATTATCTATCTATATCTATTAATTATGTTTATCTATTAATTATTGATTCCTTCTATACACAATCCATTATTTGTTACTTTTATGTAGTATAATTTTTTTACATACAATTTATTACTATATGTCATTGCTTTTTTATTCATTTAATACTTTTTTCTTTTTGCCATGAAATTTTTATTTTGGATTTTTTCACTATTGATGCTTGTATTGATACAGTCCTCTTATGTGCTATTCTAAAAATCATTTTTGATCATATTTCGTCATTTTAAACATCTTCATTCCAGAACTCTGGAGGGTATCATTTGCGGTCATCCTACCTACGAGGTTTAACTAAAGAGAATACCGTAATTGTTATCTAGCATTTTTATTAGTCTACTCAACCAAGGGTTTATGTAGATTGTCGTTTGGCAAATGTCGATTAAATCGAATTATTGACAGCCGGTTCAACAAGAAGGATTCCGAAAAAAGCTTTACTAGATAAACCACTTCAAATGTCAATCTGTGTCAAAGGTCTACTTCGAGGCTATCACAGACGTTCTATTTCAATAAATACCGTTTAAAAACGTCAAAACTAATGCATTCCTCTCAATACTTGTCAAACAAGGTATGGATCAGTTCTACACGCAAGAACTGATTGACTGACGAGACACTGAAAAGGTTGTTACGATTAGCTTTTCACTGTACCTGGGCAAATATGGGTTGAATGAATGGATATTACTGCCGCATTGTAGATTACAAGGTGGAAACTCAATTGAGGTAAAGAGAGACTGCATATTCGTGGAAACTAGCTATCAAATCATCGCGTTGAAGAATTGAGTGCAATGTTTTCTAGAAGTACCAAACAAGTTAGGGCGATACTTCGAGGGCTGAAGCAAGTATAAGAAAATTATTGTATTGAACGAATAGGAGATAAGCGACAAGTCAGGCGATGTCCCACTTCAAAGCAATCCAAGGTAGGGACGACAACAATTAAGTAGAATTAACCTACTTTCTTATCACAGCTACAACCTTATACGTGTGCCGTGACAATTACAATTAACATGGATCGTTATAAAAGAATCAGCTGTGGGGAAAAAGTGGCACCTGGAGCCATTTTCGGCACTCCCATAGGAGTGATAATCAAGTAACGAATTCGCAACTCATCAGTTTTTAACAGAATAGAAGAGCGTACTGTCGGACGACCATTGAAACTAAGGGTAAAAGTGGTCGCAGCTAATGTCAGCGAACGGTGGCCGGTGATGAATACAAGTATATGCAACGGCAAATAAAGCTGAAAAGTTATTGCTTTCGAGAAAGACCTCTGCCTTGACAAAAGAAAATCATGACAAATTCCTCACTTCCAGTGAGGTAGGACTTTCCCAAATAATTAAGCACTATAATTTCAGCTAATGGAAATAGGAATGTTCGATTATGAAATACTTTTTTATACTGGCAATTAATCCTATAGTTTTAATTAATCATAAAAAATTTTTTTTCAATTATCTTGTCATGTTGTGAGTTTTAATGTTTACATATTTCTACTACCTAATAAATTAAGGTCCTAATCTATTCCTATATGATCGAATACGCTTTTTTATTCAATTATTATTATAAAATCTTGCCACAATGTTGAGTCAAATAAGTGTTCTATTTATTACTACGTTTTATTGCAAAAATGATTGTTGTTGAGTAGTTATAATGATTTGCAACAACAACTAAAATAACAGATAATTCTGCTATTTTTCACAGTATTCACCAGACAGTGAAAACTAAATGGTAACTAAGTAAGCAAATAAATAAGTAAATAAACAGAATAAAGCAGATGGAATAAATGAGGTTGCCAACGAGTTTCGATAAAGTTTCTAATAAGAAAGCAGCAACGAAAAACCGAAATTGAGGAATAGGAAAAAGAAAAAAAAAAGCAGATTCTGCGTATTGGAATGGAAGTGCCCCGAAAATAAAAGAAATCAGGCGTTATTTTTTACTTTTATTATGAAAAGCATGGAAATTAGTATGCTCACGAAGTACTAAAAATATTCCTATTTTAACATTCAGAATGTATTTTTTCCCTTTAAAATCATCCTTCTCTAAAATGTTATTCGTTCTATACACTTTTCATATGATAATGCAGTGAGGTTCATATTGTTTATCATTCGGAAAGGATTAAGTGAGAATATTCAGAGCGGTTAGTGATATTGAAGTCGATATGTAGTAATTTAATCGAAAAACTGAAACAATGTAATCGAAAAAGAACATTTTGCTGTCAAGCAAAATAACTTTTTTCTACACAAATTTTTTTTGTAGCATTACTATGCTTAAGAAAGAAAATTTCATGAAAAAATACTATCTAAAAATAACAAGTTAATTGGTTATCAGCTTCATCTATATGGTCTGTTTGACTTCGTTTTTACTAGTTTAATCGGAAACTACGAGATTTAATTTAATTCGCCGTAGCTTAGGAAAACCTACTAGTTTTGTGTGATTGAAAGAATCGGATTGTATTCATGTAGCAAAAATTTATTGCACTGGATTATTATTTCAGCTTCTTCTATAATACTTTAACATATTAAAGAAATAGCTTAGAAAAACCATTCACAAGCACTCATTAACGTTTGATCAGATGAAAGCATTTTTCGTCAATAAATGCAGTGATGTCACATCATATCAATATCTCAGCAACATGATAGTGAACGATTCACGAACTTCTTTCTGGATAATTTGGAAAAGCAGTAGATTCTATTTTGGAATGTGCCATATAGTTATTTTAACATTCAGTAATTTTGTTTTGATTTCAACTTTCTGAAGATTTCAACAAATCGCTGCAAAGTGCCAGAAAAACTACCTCAATGAGGTTATATTCTCAAAAGATATAATAGCTGAAACGTTTGCAATGCAAAATTAATGAATTTTACAAACGTCAAACAGTCAATGACTCGGCAATTAGGCAAATATAATTTTCACCAACGCTAATATGATTACTTTTAATGTTGAATTATGGAACATTTACGTTCAAATATCCTACCCTGATAATGTTGAGTCTATTGCGAAACTTGGGACCTCAAACATGGATACGAAATCTACATATGCCCGATATGTTATGCTAACCGATCGCAGTATTGAGACTCCACTACAACTGAGTGCTTCCACTGATTCTAAGTGGATATCTTATCAGCATTGGTCCGTTAACGGGTACGATCCGGAGAGCCGATATCGGCATTGCATCCGTTCAAGCTAAAAATTACGGAACAACCCGATGTATAATCTTTCATCGCCAAATTAATTTAATTTTTACCACCTATGATAAGTTATAACGGTTTTATTCCAATATATCTAACGATGCTAAGTCAATCGCCTCAAATAGAACTCGAGCCCGCATCTGCAAATGGTGATAATATATCCAATTGAAATAAGTCAAACATTCAGTGGGTGTAGATTGAAAGCTTTAGTAGAACAATTCGTTAGCATAACAAACAGAACACCTTTCGATGCGGGCTTGAGTCCTGCCTTACGTTGCATATTTTGCAATTGACTCAGCATCGTGAGAGTTGATGACTTTTCCCGTTCCCTTTAAGTTTCATCGAAAAAATAGCTTTTCTTCATCTCTAGAATCCTATCTGCTTGAAATCCTAATTTCTATGAAGGAATTTCGTACTAAACTGCATACAATTTGCATTTATGCTAATTACAGAACACTCCAACATTCTACAAATATGCTAAAAATTTCCAAATTTTACTGATAAAGTATAGGTTTGCATTTGAATAAAACTCTCGTTGTGTTGAGTAACATAGCAGATATTCCTGACGATCCAAAACTTTTCGCTATGAGCTACATATAAATCTAAAGAGTTTGATTTAATAAAGAATCCTAGGTTTCTTAAAATGTTACCTGGATTCCCAGTGATCATCCACTTAGTCGAGCAGACACCAGTGAAGCTTCCATTTGTCCCTAACACGCACGATGATGGTCCAATGAGTTTTTTTCGCTCTAAGGATCCGTTGAGCATCATAATCCTTTTCTAGGGTCGTGGTGAAGGGGCTGGTGGTTTTGCTGCAGTGCATTTGATGTCCAGTGGGATCAAGTCACGTACAGCTCTTGTCCACCGGTCATCATTGATGCACATCACGTGTCCGGCCCACCTAATCTTGGAAAGCTTAACGTCTACGGCTGCGTCTCTGATTTTTGATTGCTGAAGTAGATCGGAACTTCGTATTCCCTCTTTCACTTGTGTGATGCGAGAAAGCCAAGCATTACCCATTCGATAGAGCGCTGTATTGTGCTCAATAAACGTTCATTCTGATTCCTTATGTCTAAAGTAAGTTTTTAAAGCATACGTTAAGGCAGGAGAAACCGTCGTATCAAAAAGGTGGGCTCGGAGCTTTGTCTTCTTTGTTCTCTTCACTACGTCCTTGATGCTCTTTGATGTTCCCCAAGCCGCTCGTTTCCTTCCACTAAGCTCTGTTACTGTCGTTCATCATATCGATTCCACGACCTAGGTACACATAGCTTGAGCACTAGGAGATAATCTTTTTTTTTCTTTATTTTTAGCCAGCCCCAGCTGTTTTAATAATTACTTCTGCTCTTTTCTCTTTAAGATATTCTTTTATCGCTATTCTGCAGCGTTTCGCAAGTTCGGACGTTAGCGGGAGATTACCTACGCCTTCAGCTGCTCCACGTTGGCATATCAACTCAGAAGTTTTTGAAGACAAACGTTTCTTAGTAGTTATTGAGCTCTCAGCGTTATTTGGCTATCGTGCAGGTGCTCAATTAGCCGGTTATATTTTTTGTCGATGTTGTCAATGACAGTACTTTCTCAAATGGAGTTGTATAAATCCCGATTTGTTTTCATCCTGGGATTTGGTTCTTCGGAAATTGCAGCTTTCTCTCTTTTGTGTTTGAATGAAAGTGGCGCGGAGGCGATGGCGAAGAGCTTTGGAACAACTGCGAAATCCGTTAGGCAAAACCGTCAATGTACTATGACATGGTCTAATTCGTTATGGTACTTTCCATTATGAGACTCCCACGTCCATCGTAGGAATACGGGCTTTTGATGTTGAAAGTTACCATGGTAAATCTTGCTTGTCATGATAAACTCTAATGGTCGCTCTTCCTGTTTATTCCATTCAAGTCCGTAGATCCCAATGTGACGTTCTTCAGCCGTTCTTCTACAGCCAATTTTAACATTAAAATCGCCAACAATAACTTTGCGGAATGTGCGGCCTTCTCTATAGATCTTCTCCTAGTCCATATAAAATGCTTCGAGTTCATCTTCATCGTAGTCTGAAGTGGGAGCGTATACGATAAAGATTGTCAAAGCCGACGTTGGAATACGTCTTTTCAATTTTAAACGTCCGATTTGAGTCGTTAGTTGCTCGAACAAGTCGATGTTCATGACCAAATCCGAATTAACGAGTATACCTACGCCACCGACACCTCTGTTATCGCATGTTTCAAGGAACAGTTCTTCTCCAGTGTCTTAAACAGCTCCTAGTGGCTGGTGTCTTCTTATTTCGGCTAGTCCTATGACGTCATACCCAATTTTCTTTACATGCATCAGGTCCTCTATGGAGGATTCTGATACAAGCATTCGAGCGTTCTATGTACAGATCGCCATCTTAGTTCTTTTAAGTTTTGGCAGCCTATTTTGGCTCTAAGATTTTAGCAGCCTCTCTGTACTCACCCTACCCGACGCTACAGCATGGTGGTCTCTTTTCGAGTGAGGGAAAGAAGACCCGTTTTTTTTTCACTGCGTTTTGCGATTGTTTCCACGGATAGCTTGCAGAGCCGTTTCGCAGGAGCTAAAAAAGTTTAGTTCACTGGTGGGCAGCTTGCCAGTCTATACAAATGAGTGGACTGGAGCTTATTTGTTGAACGCCCTAAGTGCCTCCCATGCACTTCCTAATCGTTCGATTGCAGGCTTTTGGCCTAATCAACGAGCCGGATACAATCCATATACACATAAGCACAAGTACGTTCGCATACATAAAGGTACCTGTGTGCATATAGAAGGTATGAGTGGATTATTATAGCAGAATCAAAAAGTTGATCCCCTGAATTGACCCGCGTCTCAACGCAGGAACATGGTTGCTTTTGACACGCAATTTATTTCCCTTTCTCCACCTAAGGTTGCGCCATATAGCCTCGTGACTAACCAGCTTGAGATCTCCCATTGAGTAGGATCCGTGGTCTTGAAATATATATTAGATAATAAGATAATTGTTGGCGTTGGTCAATCCTTTGTGGTGGGATGCGCCCCCGCATTCATCTTCAACGTGATATCGTGGAGGTGGTTGAATGCGTGCCTGGTCTATACAATGACTTGAGTTGACCACTCTTCACCAAGTCAGTGCCAGTTATCTTACCCAGACTCCTCTGGTACCAATTTACCGACCCCGGAGGGATGGCGGACTTGGTAGGCCTGGGGGGCGGCCACGAACTGAATCAGCCGGCGTGTCACTGCGGCACCTCCACCACTGAGCCACTGCGCCCCCCTTGAAATATATATTATATAATTATATATAAAATAATATTTCTAGCTCTACTTCCATACCTATACCTCTGTAATCTTTTTTTTTCTACCAATGCGCTAATTTTGTTAAACATTTTACTTGGAAAGGCCGTGTTAACGAGTACTGCAAGCTCAGCAGTCTTCCTTTCTTTTATTTATCGTTCGGTTGTCACCTATGGTGGCAGTCTACTGTGTACATAGTACCACTGTTTTTTAAAGTTTCATCATTGGTGTGTAGCATCCTTTTCCTGGATTCTGGAGATAGCCCTGCTAAGGCGTCATCATAGCCTTATCACGGACCTTATGGATAAAAAATATGCTCTCCTTGTGAAGTAATTTAATCAAGACGGTGTCGGTTCTTGAAGGGTTTACTCATAGCTGAATTGCCATGTCGAAATGCGATTCCTCAAAAAACCTCATAGCCACGTTAAGGCGATAATTTATCTGAAAGGATGAATGCTCAATAAGATAATATAAGCTCTGGCTCTGATGAATGTGAGAATGGTATATACAGTGACTTTAGGTGACTACTCTTCAATAAGTCAGCGGTAGTTATTTTACCTAGATTTCTCATGCAACAATTTACCGACCTGGGAGGGCTGGCGGGCTTTGTAGGGCTGGGAGAAACTGATTCGGGCCGATGG
Source organism: Dictyocaulus viviparus (assembly GCA_000816705.1). NCBI lineage: Eukaryota > Metazoa > Nematoda > Chromadorea > Rhabditida > Metastrongylidae > Dictyocaulus > Dictyocaulus viviparus. Next base: position 9,254 of record KN716784.1, on the reverse strand, counting down.
GTCGCTATGATACCTCCAGCATTGCACCAGTGCGCCTCCAAAGTGCTCAATAGGCTCAAAATCTGTAAATGTAAACCTTATACACTGATTACATCCCTTTACGAATTTTTTGAAATCACTTATAGTAAAAAATCCTTGTACTATATGGGATGAACTCTCAAGTTATCTATAAGTGCAATGTTCAGCTTGCATAGTGTAACTCTACAAACTGTCGGTAACAAATGCGTGAAATATCGAAAACAATCAATTTCCTCACACTAATCCTGAAAAACCTTTATATCGCAAACATAAGAGATGGCATTATAACAAACGTGTCAGCGGCATAACTTTACCATTCAGTCACAAAACAGTCCAGAATAGATACTGGTCACTGTCAACAATAATTGTTAATGGGTTGCCTGATGTCTGTGTAAATTGTTTATAAAGCGAGTACAAAAATTTTCAACCAATAAACTATCTTCATTTGTCTACGGAAGTAACATTCATGTAAAACAGAAACATTAAAGAAATGATGGAAAGTAGGAAACGTTGAGACCGTATGGAAGTGTAAAGCAATATTATGACACGTCGACAGTTAACAAAACATATATATATTATATTAATAAACAACTACTATTAATAGACTATTAACGAAACTTTAACAAGTAATACAGATATAACAAACAAAATTACACTATCTTCTTCTTGAGAATTACCCGACCACTTTCCAGATCATCCATTGTAGCCAACACCTGTCTGGTGTCACCTAAAAATGAGCCTAATACTACAATGAAAAATGCTCAGTATTATAAATAACAAAGTATTGGTGGGTAAAGGAGGGTCATGAACAAGCTTGAATACCAGGAACAGTTGATCGAAACTGTATGTACTGCTCGCAGATTGACAGAATCATTCCAGCGAAAGCGCCATAATTCTCTGTCTGCACGACCAATGCTTGACCACGCTGATATCTGAAACTTTCACTATACGCGATAAAGATGAATGCACGGCAAGATCAACACAAATCCTACGTTTTTCCTTCGTATATGAGCTTCCCATTGTCCAAACTGACTTTGTGGTGTTGCACCACACTAGGAATACTTTCAGCGGGAGCAAGCTGCAACCAGAAATTTAAAATAGAAAGGTTTCTCTTCCTGAAAGCTCGAGGAGTTTATTATATGACTACTTCTACGACATCCTTGGTGGTAAATGGCAACGTTAAACAAACCAGGTTTTATGAACACCGCTTAAAATACGGAGAGCAAAAGATATTTGTTGTAATGTGGAATGGCATTCATGTCGACTCTAAGAAGATAGATTATGCAGCAACCACATCGATCCCATTGCTTTTACAGCATTAGCATAGAGCAAGAACGCTTTGTACAGATAAACAGGATTCAACGTTTCTGAAGGCTTAACCAAATGTATATGTTATGTAATCAGCGCTTTCTTGAATATTGATTAAATTAAGTTGATGCCTTACATAACTGCTGTATATGCTGAGCAGTCATATGCACTAGGGATAGAAGAAATATATATTGAGTACTTTAATGAAATTTGTTCTAAGCGTTCTATAATAAGTAGGAGATATAATGCAATACCTTATTTCAAAGTTAACGCATAAACCTATTAGAACACAATGATCATGTGGTCATTTGAGAAAAAAGTTATACAATAAGTGAGCAATGATTTTCCTTCAGCTAACCACTGTTGTCTTCACTGAAACAATATCTAATTCAGCGACAAGGAACGGGTATTTATAATTGTTGGAGGAAAAAAAATGTGTGAAATATACCAGACTTTGTGTGATACTACTTTAACATCACCTACCAATTTAACGTCTTCAGCTATAATATGCTCTGGTAACAGATGTATAATTGCCGGTGCAGTAGGGCGAGCCTTTTTTTTCTCTGTAGATGAAGAAGAATCATGGGGACGTCTGAATTTATTCAATATATCTGCTTTGACACATGTAAAAAATGCGATATTTTAACATTTTTTGCAATTAACAATATGAAAGCCTAACAACAAAGGAGTTTATGCTATCGATAAGCATATTTTTTTATATCGTATATTTCAAACAACACTGAATAATTACCTAGTAATTTGAGCATATAAAATGAGCATTTGTTGAATAAATGATGAAAGCAGCAGAAATACTCAAAGGTACATTACTCATTATGATTTATAGTAGTATCTATCAATATTTTTTTAAAATATCATCCTAGACAATGAAAATAATTAGTCAAAATCATATTTTAGAGAATTTTTCTAATAATCTATCTTACACTAGATGACCACCTTAACCACATTTACTACATTACGCTTTAGTTATTGTGCTTCTAAGAATGTTCACTATATTATCTGTTAGTTTTAAAAGATGTTCAGCTTACCGACGAAGACATTTCTTATTCATGCTGAAGGTTGGGCAGGCTGGTCCAGCTACATCAAGCACGGCTACTTCAGCTTCAATAAACCGTATGCGGTCATCCACTTCCAGTAATAAAGCCTGATTCATAAATGCAAAGATGACTAAGTCTTACAAAATATTATGAGAAGCCTTTTGTGGTGGCAGAAGGTGCCGCATAACAATGCAGAAGGTCCATACTCGACTTATAGGAATTAAGCATTGATGTTCGTCATAATAAAATACTGTGAAGACAAAACGTATATTCGAACTACTTCCACAATTCATGATGAAACGAATGCATAACCTATTCCACAGAGATTCAACAACGCCAAAGTACTAAGTTTTTCTTTCACTGAAAGAAACGCATTTCGACGCAAGCAAGCAGCATGACGGCACGGCCTGGATATGTAAAACCTCGAGACCACTGCGGTAAATTAGTCATTGAAAAAAAAATAAGACAATTTTTGTGCCATGGTCATTGCACTCAAAATTGCTCAAAATTGAAGGCAGATATACCACTTGCCGATATAGATGTTGAATATCACCCGCAATCGAAAAACTTCCAGTTTTGAGTCCACCAATGCTTATTCCAAAAGACTAATTCTTCGCCCAGGAAATTCATAAGCAATATGTAAATGACAACACAGAAATTTCGTGTTTCTTCATCCGCATTAAGAGTAAGTAGATACACAAGAGTCTATATATATATATACATACCTGCACCAGTTCGTCTTCCCTTTCTTTCAACTCTCGTTGTATCGCAGCGTGTTCTAATTGATATTTCCTCTCAATTGCTTCTTTTTCCCTCTGGACATTATTAACCGCGTAGACATTAACAATAAAAAGTGCAAAATTGAAGGATTATTATTAAATTCGACTGTACCTCATACATGATATCAATCATTTGTAGTTCGTCTTCTTGTTTTTGTTGAAATTCGCGCAGTTTCTCCATTAGCTTTGGATGTTTGCCAGATTCCAGCAACAACAATTCATTTTCTAACTCAGCGATTCTCTTTTCCCTAGATGGATCATCGTCAATATTGCAATAAACGTTAGCTTGGTATAAATATACCGTGCTTCTTTTTAAAAAAATTACATAGAAATAAAATAGAAAAACACTAACGCTGAACTAGTCATTCTGGAAAGATCAACGTCAGCAGTTTAGTCAAGATCCACTGAAATAATAAACGAAAATAGAACATAAACAAAGAAGAGATCTAATTGAGCAATAAGAATTCTAAAATAAACTCCCAAAGCCGGAAAAAATTTTGAGCTACACTTAGTGGATAAAAACTGGGTACAGTTAAATCTAATGTTAATTAACATCTTCAACCGGTAATGACTTCATCTTTGTGTTCAGCTTTTTATTTGCAGTCATACAAGAATAGAGCTTGATTCATAGACAAAGCCGAAAGCAATTGAAAAACTTTTTAATCTTCGTGAATCAACCTAAAATTTCTTTTAAGGCTGACTTCAAGAAAAACTTGTAACAACGGCATTTTTCTATAAAAAAGATGAGAATTAGCGTAATTTATCGTTTTGTGAGGGTGCAAGATGTTCTACAGGTAATCGGGATTCTCATCTGGAAAGGAGATAGAAAAAGGACAATGATAGTTTAAAAAGTTACAAACTATTCAATATAAGAAAAGTAAAGTAAGAACTAGTCGTTTCATATATATTTCGCATAACCTAAATTAAATGACATTGAACGGACATATGTTTGACAAAACAAAGTGGCTCAAAAAGAATTCACCACAGAAAAGTGAGATTTTAGAAAGTAGCTGAAGTCGACTACAATATTATAGATGATCCAGTCAGATGGCGTACTGGGATCTTTCCAGATACCAATGGTGAAAATTGAAGCTAGAAAAATTTCCTCCATTAATGTGATTGTTAAAACAAAAACTGAAATTTTTTTTTCAAAAAACGTCGTATATCAAACTGTCGCACAACGAACGGTTTCAGGTGAAACGAATAACAATGCTTAATTAAAACAGTGTTCAGACGTCTACAAATAACGAGGTCCAAACGGAACGATACTGCTTTAAAAGCCTCCATGATGAATAGAATCTTTAATAACAGCAGATTAAATAAATTTTTTTCCGTATAAAATACACTACACTTAACAAAAAAATTTTCATGTGTTTAAATTTCACATTACCTTGTTGCGGGGATGGCTATGCATTAGTGTTGAACGTGACATCATGGAGGTGACTAAATGCGAGTCTTGTCTATGTAGTTACTTGATTTGCTCAGTCTTCCCCAGGTACTGCTAGTCTCAATCATATTTCTATAGTACCAATCTAACCACTCGGAAGAGATGGATGGTTTGGTAGGCTTAAGGCCACATTCGAACCTAGATGGACCTGCGTACTACCTTCACCACCGCACAACTCGCCTTTACTAACCACATTAACTCTTACTAGAAATTAACGTTCTGGTAAGGTAAATGAATATATAACGGTATGCAAACAAGGTTACGAGTATAAACTAATATCATACTGTCAAATAGAAGAAGAAAACCTGGCACAACCTTCAAAGAACTCTGATGTATACACACATGACACTAAGAAACACTTATGAATCAAGAAGTGAGTAACTAAATCAAAGGAATTGCAGTGAAATACACCACTTCTCCCAGATGAAATTCATAAATAGAGCATCAATGTGAGGGCGCAGACAAAGTTAATCAATGATGGGCCCTTTGCAAAATTCAACATTCGCCTGGAAAAACTACGAAGATTTCGAAAAGATAAAATAGCTGTTTAAGCAATAGCATACAGCAATACCGAATATCATTAACAAAATACCATTAAAATGGGAAGGTAATGGCACGAATTCAGCACTCACATCGGTTAATGGCAACGTCAAAGGATGATGGAATTACCAGCCGTTGAAATAAGTGCTATGATTGAGAGAGGCGACGCGAGCGCAACTCCTGCAGCGGTGCGTAGTTCGATCAGAGCTGCGTATCATGCAGGCTACCAACCACATGCAATTCTGAATTTGAGGATATTATTGACCTAGCAGAATAATGTTAATGTAAGAAACATAAACAGCACTTTGTAATATTATAAGGCAATCGCATAAAATAAGTTAAATTGGTTGGATAGGTGCTTCGAAGCAGGTGTTGTCAATTGCATTATAAATTTATAAGGTTATATCAACACTACTATATGACCACATTATTGGTAATGTGTATGCAGTAATGGTAGTTTTAAGGTAGCAAGTAGAATTATTTTGGGATGCTTGTAAGTAATTGATGAGCAGTTGCTGATATTTACTCAATCAGTTAAAATCATAAATAAATGGAAGTGGGTTTCATTATATAACGATGAAATTTTTATAACAATTTCTTTTTGTTTGGTAGATTTTATCACCAAGGACCAAGCACAACGAGTTACGAATCAGTGTGATTTATTGGTAAATCGAATTGGTTTGCTTTTCCAGTCTTCTATTTCATTCACCTCGTTTAATAATGTAAAAAATTACGTTTCTACAGATATACTTGGTAATTAAAATTATAACACATTAAATTCTAAAAAAATTTTTTAGTTTAACGTCATATTTTTGCGCATCTTTTACCCCTTTCATTACTTAAAACGTAAAAGGAGAATGCGTGTGAGCTTTTCTCTACTACACAGGTAAACTCAAATTCCTTCAAATATATGTAACGATTTCGAGAACTGAAGCAAGCATCATCTCTCAAGCACACTGCATGAAGCTTACGTGTACGACTTGGACCCGTCATAAGTTAAATGAAGCCTTCCATTTTGTAGGAGTGGAAATTTTGGTGTGAGAATAGAGAAAGACTGTCAAAATCTCGAGGGCAAACTAAGCTACCTCAACATGAATTAATTGAGGTAACGATTGGTACCTGCAACACATCAATGCAAGAAATTCTTCTAATGAAGATCCCTTGATGTATGCCAACAAAAGTAACTCATTAAGCTCGTCAAAACGAGAATACACCGGCCACTATTTTGCATATGTGCTATCGGAGAAGAACTCTTTAGATCATGAGTTGTGGAAAAGTGCAGTGTTTTTAGCACACACAATTCAAGGTATACCGATTGTTATGTATACCGTACATGAATTCTAAAGTATATGTGAGTTCATTTACCTGACTTAGGCATTTAACTGCTGGAATCGGACGTTTACAATAGAAAAGAATTCGTCAAATACCACCGTTGACAATGTTCACCAGACGATACCACTACTTTAGATAGAAAAATTATGGAGTGAATAAGTCTGAGACAGAGAGAGATTCTAGGCGAGAGGACCAAGAGTAATTTTTACGGAATAAAATATGGGTGATCAGAAAATATTTTGATTTAAGAAAAGATAGTTGGGACAATTAAGGTTGCTGTAGGGTGAAGCTACCTCATTTAATTTGCTTTTGGTCAATTTCTTGATCTAGTCTGAGTGAAGCATTTTGTGCTCAGAATGTATCTAATAGAGATTTTACTGTTGCAACTCAATGAGGTAGAGTACAAAACTTGTTTTCTTGCGGAAAAAATCAAAGTTTTTTTCCATACATGTTTTGGTGAGTTTTCTATTGCCATACGAATCAGTTGGAAACGAGTCCTACGATAGGATAATTTGCAGTTATTTCCGTTTTCCACTATCATGAAATCTTGGTGCTTTACTAAGTCGAAAGGCTCTACATTTCCGATTCTCACATGAGATTCTCAATGTCAAAAAAATAATTTCAGTATTCACCAACATTTTCTTAGGCAATGAAGTCGCCAAGTAGTAAAAGCCTACAGATTGTCGGGAATATCGTTTTTGATAAAGATGTGATA
>KN716783.1:58749-78921 GCA_000816705.1 Dictyocaulus viviparus | reverse complement strand
TTTATGCGGTCCTAATAAAAAAAAAGCAGGAGATGCATTTAAAGTAAATAAGCCAGAGTGACTTAAAATATATTTGCATAGATTTTGAGCACATCACTCTCAGACAGGTTGTAGAAAACTTGTATTTCAAAACGAAAAAGGATCACAAAGTTAAGAAGTGAGATAGAAATGAAAACTATAATATCATAAAACGGCAACAGAGTCTGCGAGCACACAAGAAAAAGTAAGGATTTTATGAGGAATTGGTTAAAAAAGGTTAAGTTAAAAGCCTTCTAGTCAACGTTTTAGTGTTGAGTAAGAAACGCGGAGAGAAACCACCACTGGTCGTCAAATAATCATATGCTTATATGTACGACCCAAAATGATGGATAAAAGGACAAAGCTTATTTCATAGAGAATGGGAATTACGAGAAACTACAGCACTCATAAGCCAAATAGTTTTAAAGCAGAAAAGATCATTACAAAATGAGATTTTAAAATTGGTATAAATGCTTTTGAGGAATTTCAAGCATGTTTTATGAAACACTGCGTGACAGCACGTAAATACAATGTTTCAAAAATATACAATCTATACCGATTAAAAAAAGTTTCCAATTATTACTATTCTTTTAGATCACAACGCTTCGCAGTTATGTTTTATGTTAACAAAAAAATAATAATAATAATAAAACCAATAACGTGCTACACGTTTTTACATGATACCAAAAACATGTTTTCAAATAACATTAGAATTTGAAAAAGTTAAAAATAGTATGAGATATCAGGCAGATTTCGTACAAAACGTATACACAATGAAGCCCATAGGAGCTTTGTGTGACACTTTATCGATCGGCAGCAAAAGCCATTGTCGAGTCGCACAGACGCAAACCTATGAATGTCGACAATGTTTGAAATGCACCGTTTGTTTTCTCGCAAGCAGCAAGAAATAGCACTTATGTTTGTTATCTTCACGGTTTTATGTTACTATGCATTTTTATTCTCTCCACTACGTCTTCGATGTTATTATATGTCCCACAAGTCGCTCGCTTACTTTCGTTAAGCTTCGGTTCTATGCCGTTCATCATATTGATCTCATGACGTCGATACACATAGCTTGAGCATTCTGAGATGCTCTATCTGTTGTGCGTGAATGGGGTGTCAGAAACCTACCCGTTTTTTCAGAAACATCGTCTTCTTTAGGTTTAACTTGAAGCCAATTTCTCCACAATCACTGTCAAAGTCGGCTTTCACTTCCATATTGTCCCATTCGAATTTTCGCATTATGTTCTCAAGAGTGGCTGTGAACAGCTTTGGCGAAATAGCATCGCCTTGTCGAATCCCTCTTTTTGCATTGATGATGGTATCCTTGAGTATTTTTTGTTGAAGTAGTGAAGAGAACAAAGAAGACAAGTTTCCGAGTCGATCATTTTGACACGACGGTTTTTCTCGCCTTAACGTGTGTCTAGGAAACATGGACATTATGAAAGCAGAATGAAAGTTCACTAAGCGTAATACAGCGCTTCATCGAAAATGTGATGCTAGGCGTTTTACCATATCACATAAGTAGGAAGGGAAATTGAAAGTTTTGACCTATGTCCGTGATTAAAGATTAGAGACACAGTCTGAAGATTAGGTTGGCAGGATACGTGATAAGAATGAATGATGACCGGCACACTCAAGCTGTAAATAATTGGGTCCCACTGGACATCAAATGAACTGCAGGGAAAAGATTAACTCGACGGTCAGAAATCTTCACAAAAGCCTTGGAAAAGGAGAATACAATTCACTGGACTACACTCGCGCGCAATAGGGAGAAATGAAAGCTTTACTGGTGCGCGCTCACTACTGTCGAGGATCAGCGGGCATCTACGCATGTATTTCAAAAATGTAAATCTGTTGCTTAACGGTAGCATGAGTATATTATATCTTAATGCAAACAAACTTTGATAACGGGCTACGTAGTGCAGCGGTATAAAGATACGCAGTGAGATGTGGTTTCCAATCCGAGCCTAGTCCAACAAAGACGTCCATTCCTCAGTGGTCAGGGTGACACGTTCATCATTGTATTTATCATTATTGCGCCCAGTTTTAACTTGTAACAGATTATAACTATTAGTACATGATATTCCAAATATGATAAACCATATAGTAAACAACCATTAAAATTATTTCAGTTACAGCATCTTATTTCATAATAAAAATTCAAAAACTCGAAATAGATTTCCAAAAATTTCTTGTTTTGAGCCATTTCGTGGCAACAAGACTGACAGCTACAACCACAACCCGGAGAAGTAAACTGCGGTTTTATCGCATCCAAATCTACAGGTTTATAAAAGATATCTGGTAAAGGGTTATGCTAATTCGAGATTGATTGCTTTTCAACCTCGATATTTGGCATTCACGTGCCTGAGTTTTTTGTAAGTAAGTAAGGCAAGAAGTTGAAGTAGAGTGTTTTGCTAAACAAAAGTTGACGTTCCTCCATTGCTTTCTTCATCATAACCTGCTGAAGATGATACAAACAATCCTATTGTAAGCAGGAGTGCCAGTGTTAAGAGTATATAGCGCGCAAAAAAAGTCTGTGTTTTTCCCTTGTTTACATATTCTGCTTTTTATAAGTTTGGCTCTATTATCTTTTGCTTTTAATTAAAATTCGATTGTATGAAATAATTCTCTTATGAGCTTAAAGTATAGTTGCTGTTTTCCATAACTCACATTTGATATAAGATCAAAAGCTATCTGAAATGTTTTGTAAGCGTACTTGTGAGCTGCATAGCTGGGCAGTTGCTGTTATTGCTTATGCGTGTACCAGCATGATTTTTATCCTATTTTCCTCTCGTGCAATCGTTCTCCATGTTTGTGATCTTTTCAAAACATAATGGAAACAATCATATTTCCCTGGACTCATACTCATTTGTGATTGCTGACGATTGACGTTAACCATGATCAGGTCCATTCATTATCTGGGCGGTCATCCGAGATCCATCTCTTTTATTTTGCTTATCATATGCACGTACAATCCTTATGTCGTTAACCAGGTATATTCTTCTGGATCTTAATGATGGTTGAATTTCGGAAGGCATTGTCAAAGTGCTCTGTGCATAAGTGCACAGATTTGTTTGAACTCCTATCAGTTTTTTCCATGTGACTTACTCTTTCCAATCTTCTCTTTCATAAGCGTATTAATAAAATTATGACACATATTATTTCGTACGAAGAAAACTTGTTTAGGTTTTTCTTGGACTGATTATTGTTGCCATGAGAGTGTTTTTAATTAACTATACCAAATTTCGGCAGAATTTTTTAGGAGCGTATTTTGACCTAATTAAAAATTCAAGCTTCAATTTTTATGCAGATATCAAGAACATCAGCTTAAAATTCACAGAGAATTTTTGAGTTAATGCCCTAGTACTTATAATACTAACGTGAAGGACAAATATCACATTTTAGGAAACACCCTCAACGAAATAGTGAATTTTTCTATCCTCAAACCGACAAAGCGACATTAGTAAAAGAAGTCCTACAAGTAAAGCATAAGATCGTTATTATTGTGTTCTCACATAAATGTTCAATTACGCAATTTCGAGGTAACTGTACAACTACAATGCAAACCACAATATGCTCTACCACAACAGTCCAATTAAAATTCTCTATTCTCTGTGGCAGCACCGCAAAAGAGCTTATTATTCAACCGAACTGCGTGAACGTCATCAGGAATGGTACAACTCAACTAACAGTAAGAAGCGTTCACCGCTAACCAACCACATTTGCCTTTACTACTGTCACACATAAGTTAATGCAATTCATAACATTAATACAATACAAACAAGCATAAGCCTGTAGGACAACATTGGTCGGTCACCTTCACTTCGAATTTCAATATTTAGATAGGTAGTCTTTGGAAGAAGTTTACTAAGTAGATGCTGAAATTTGAGTTAAAAATTACTTTGCTAGGATTATGGAGATGTTCAATCGGATGAATTATATTTTGAAACGATACTCTTCAAGCTTTAAAAGATTCGAATCCGACAAAACGTCAAACTTTGTTTCATAAATTTTGTGTACTACTTTTCTGTTTTAACGAATATATGAAACCTATCGTATTTGTCACTGTAACTGATTATTACAATATGTGTATCGTTCAGTGAAATTCGGTTCTAAACAGTAAGAAAAAAAAAACGAAGAATTTTGATTCGAAAAGGAACTGGTGTTACAAGATATCAAGTTGGAAGCACCTTTCAATGTGTGTTGGATGGTGGTCATTGAAATTATGCTGATTTAGTATTTTGTTTATGTTCTGTGCGACTTATACAATACGCATCAAGATAATACAAGTTACTGTACATAACCGGAAGCCCGTAGATGTCAGTTCGCTTCCAGATCCTGAAGCATTGCATGAACAAGCAAGCTCATTGCATTAAAAACTGTATATTAACACTAAAAAAACTAAAACACTAATAGAAAACTATATCAACATTACTAAGAATATTAGTGTGAATTTTAATTCTGGGGTAGATTTCTGCATTACGCTTGAGCAGCTGTATGATGAACATAATAAGCATTAGAACTAATCCTTTTATTGAAAGTAGTTGAGTTAATTAGTCTGTAATAAGAAGATCGATATCGAAATATTGGATGTATTTGTGAACAATGATAAAATTGAATGCAATAATCAACAAAGTAACTAATGCTCTCTGAAAAGTTGTGCAAAGGTCTTCTAGTGTGCTGTGCCTTGGATCGACGCAAGAAGTTGATCACACATTTTTTTTGCGTCACCGAGTAGCATTGCCGTATTATCATTGAAAAATACTGGATTGTCAACCGCAGCGTATCCAACTCCAAGTGTTCGTTTCATAATCACGACCTGTAATAATTTCGTTAGATATGAAGTAGCCGTTCCAATTTTATTATGATTTAACCTCAAAATGAATCACATTCTCTGCGCGTGCTATTTCACAATAAATCATATATGCAACTGATCAAATTTGCGCAAACATCGCCTATTCATCATGTATTTGATTAAATCAACAAACTAAAAACGAGGGATGCTATTATACAATTTCGTTATCATTCTCAAGAACGAAGAAGCATCTACTGATATCTGATATAATTGACAAATATTTTTTTCTTTTTGAAAACTCAACCAAAAGCTGTTACATAAAGTAAACATGCATGGTAAACTTTCTAATATAGTTAGATATAATTGTTAGTGTAAATATTACAGATAGTAAAGAACAAATCTTGATCCCAAGATAGAAATATCGATTAACATATACGCATAAGATGGACTCCTGTAATGCAATGAGTTAGACAAAAAAATTATTTTAATCGTTAAGTGAGTAAATCTTTGATAACACTCCGAGTCTTCGTGATTTCCTTCATCGCAGTATGCATGCAGTACTTTTTCCAAGTTATCACAATGTGTGATATTGTATTTACATTATGCGATTAAAACGTTGGAAAAGTTGTGAGGAAAACAATTTTGTCCAAATACAAAGATAAAAATAAGCACTAGCGTAATATATCTCTTTACGGAAATACCTCACGTATTCGTTTACTTTCACGAACTATTGGAATTGATTTGATTCGCATACCATGATTCGAGATGACTGTCAGTGCTGCTTACTCTCAAAGATTTTTTTAGTTCCCATCCATTCAACACTAAACGATGGAAGACAGGAATGGTTTCCATCGAGACAGATTCAAACCCAGGTCTAATGTATTTGAGTCTCACCGTGACCCGGTCTTACCATTGTGATAAGCTGCTCTCATCCAACAAATTTTCACCATTTATTTAGAAATTAGTTTTTTCGCTATTCGAAGCATCAAGAAAAGATAGCTATCGGATTCATTCAGAAAGAACAAAATGTTAACAATGTGCCAGCAGGACGACATGCTTGGAAAATAATGAATATTGTTCGGAAAATACTTATCAATGGAAAACGCCTTAATGAAGTCCCATCTACTGGTCTACACAATGACCTGGAAAGGGAAGGGAAACTTGTACACACTAATAAGGCTTGCGCTTCAGTTCAACACCTTCACCAATGTGCTACACGTTCCTTAGCTAAGAAATGAAGGAACCATAGAAATTTTTAATGAACATTGAATCTTCTACCATCACTTCCACATTTATTGAGCACCAAAAGTGGTTCGAAGAAGCTCAATAAATATCGAATCCTTACTATATACTTCTTCACTTATTGTCAAGAAGTGATTGTTTATATTGAACCAACATGTTTTGCAGGCCAGTGATTAATTAACGTTAGTTGATGTAGAGAGGAGCACTTTCCCCACGGGGGCCGCTCTCCTATCGGTCGATATCAAGCCATGCATGGGAAAATCCCTCGCACTAGTCACAACCATCCAGTTATTAGACACAACAACCCATTTCACCTATGACCCCAGGTTATCAAGGGCCCGTTACTGATCAAGCTTTCAAGTTTATTGTTTATGCAATTTATTCTTAGAATCTTTCTGCTTTATCAAATGAAGTCCCATTCATTAATACTCCTATATTCACAGTTCGTTAAACTGATCTAATCATTTCTTTCTAAGCTTGTTTTCAATTGTAATTGTCCTCATTATTCAACCCAGTGTATTAAATAACATGTTATCTTCACCGGAGCCTCAATTTTACAAGTGAGAGTGTTTAATAGGAAAAAAACTTAATCACACGGCGCGGAAAGTGCTCATTTAACGGTAAAGGTTCAAGATAAATAGAAATAATCCGAAATCGAATGGAAATGGAGTTCAAGAATACAACCGATAAGAAAAACCGCTATAAAAACCTCATCATTCAGCTGTGAAAGAGCGGATTTGAAATTCTAACCTATATCAGCGATCAGAGATCAGAGACGCAACCGTACACGCCAAGCTATCGAGGAATCTGTGAGCCGGGCACATGAATGAATGATGACCGGTGGTCACGAGCTACAAGTGATTGGATCCTACTGGACATCAAACGCATTGCAGGAAGGCAACTATCCCAACAGTCACACTTCTTCACAAAGACCTTAAAAAGGGATTATGACACTCAACGAATTCGTAGAGCAGAAAGAATCCATTGGATTGCATTGGCACGTAATTGGTGTAATTTGCATTCTACTGGTGTTCAGTCGAGCCTGTCGGTGATCAGCAGGAATCCACATGATCTTCCACTTAATTAAACGGCTATTAAGTGAAACAACGAATGCTTCACTTGGAACACTTGAAGAATATAAAAGACCAATCAACGTGTTCAGTGTAAAGCGAGTCACGATCAATTTTCAAAACAGCAGAGACTTTTTTTTATTGCACCTAGATATTAGACCAGTGCGCTCAACCACATGATTCAAAAGAGGTTATAAACTGCAAATTCAAGTTTAAGTTCTTGAAACTGTTATTACCATTAATAGATGACGGAAATGTATTTAGTTTAGGAAAAAGAACTTCTATCTCAATAGAAATCAGTAAAAAAAATAATAAGCAGCATTCTTCGTAATTGCTTCCTGTCAAATTTTCGAAAATACGTTTATAAAAAAGGATTATAAAGTCATTTGTTTGGGAAGAAAAAATAATATGGGAAGAACTGATGACAGTTCTAACAAATCTGCGTGCTTATCCACAGAATACTTTGACAATGCCTTCCGAGATTCAACCATCATTGAGATCCAAAAGAGTATACATCGTTAACGATATAGTGATTAGACACATGATAACAAAATAAAGGACATATGTCCAAAAAGAGAGCAGAATAAAAAACTGCAAGAGAACACAAGTGTTCTCTCGGATGACCGCCCAGACAATGAGTGGATCTGATCATAGTTAAAGTCAGTCGTCAACAACCGCAAATGAGTATGAGTTCAGGGAAATGTGATTGTTTCCATTATGTTTTGAAAAGATCACAAACACGGAGAACGATTGCACGAGAGGAAAATGGATAAAAATCATGTTGGGACACGCATAAGCAATAACAGCAACTGCCCAGCTATGCAGCTCACAAGTACGCTTACAAAACATTTCAGATAGCTTTTGATCTTATATCAAATGTGGGTTACGGTAAACAGCAACTATACTCTAAGTTCATAAGTAAAAACATTTGAGAAAATCGAATTTCATAGAAAGTAATGTATAAAGAAACTAGACTTATAAAAAGTGAAACATCCAAACATGAAAACAACACGGACCTTTTTTGCGCGCCAAACTCTTAACACTGGCATGCCAGCGATAGGACTGTTTGCATCATCTTCAGCAGCAGAGTTGACTGTGTCGTTTGCTCCTAAGACCAATCATTTGTTTAATTAAGACTGTAAATAACGTTGGGGCTCACTACGAATATCAATAGGATATCTCATTAAATATTATAGTTAGTAGCTACTACTGTAACTACAAAATAATATCCATTAATTAAGTAGGGGCGCACTGGCGCAGTGATGGAGGTGACACGGCGACACCCAATCAGTTCGCGGCCGCCCCAGGTCAATCATCCCTCCGGGGTCGGCAAATTGGTACAAGAGAAATCTTGGTGAAATAACTACCACTGACTTGGTGACGAGTGGTCAACTCTAGTCACCGTATAGAGCAGGCTCGCACTCAGCCACCTCTACAATATCACGGTGAACACAAATACGTAGGCGCATCCCGCCACAAGGGTTTGATCAACGCTAAAGCTTATCTTACTTTATCTATTCGTTAATTGTATTCATACGAAATCGCAGTACCCTCATTATAACGGTATATAAATCATTTACTTACCTATAATCAATTAGATAAGCTATCGTGTTAAAAACAACTACCGTTTCTAATAAACATGACCTCATGTAATAAAATTGCAGCAGTAATATTAATTTTGAAACAAATTTGAAAATTTCTCGAATTAAAACAAAAATCTACCTATAACTAATGCTAGGTCAGTATTGTCTAAATCGTCATTGATATCATCCATTTCCTCCACGATATCATACGGTACTCCAGCCTCAGCCAATAGTACATTTAGTTGTCCAGGCATTCGACCTAACAACAAAGCTTGATCCGTCCCTTCATTTTTACTAATGATAAGCTTTTAGCCATAATTTCAAATATGTCAGTTAAGATTAAAAAATGCATATTAATTTCGTAATGTTATAAGTATATTTTCAGAATTGCAGATTATTATATTCTTACTAACAACAAGATTTTTCATTAAGTGTTCTAATTTTTGTTCTGTCCTCTATTTTCCAATTTACAGTAACACAAAAAAATGCTTGTTCATCATTTGTTTTCAAATCTTCGTGAACATCAAGAGCCAACTTCTTCACTGTTCAAATATTACATTAAAACAAAAAAATGGCATCCTTCTTCTTTTCATTGTGATTACTCAGTTTACCTAGAAATCTAATTGTATTTTCTTTGCAATGAATTCGTAATTATAGAAAGATGACAAGGTAACATCGACCAAAAAGCATGTCGATGCTTCTAGTGCAAAATTTTCGAAGCTAGTTTTATGCAGTACAATATATATTTCACTATATTAGTAGAACGTAAGCTTCATCAATAACACTTTCACAAGCTGCAAACAGCCACCTGGCTACCTTAGTTCATTTAATTAATTCTATTCATCAACATTTTGCTACGGAATTCGGATTGCATCATTACTTTATAACAGGTTGAATAATTACGATAACAGTTCTATGAAGATCTATTGGATTGAATTAAAAGAAGTTTGGATCACAATTTCAAAAAATTCTTATAGTTGAGTCGACAAAGTTCGAGAGAAATGAAAACTGGTTTGAAATTGAGCATGTGCGCAAAAAGAAGAGTCAACACTTTTATTCACATTTGAAGCTTTTATATGCTCGTCAGTATGTGAAAAAAAATTTACTCTTTAACGCACCGGCTACAGGATGGATGGCAAAGCGAACACGAACACCTTGATTGATGAGTTCCTTCACCATTTGGGCGATTGGATACTGTGCTTGAGCAGCACACAATCCATAACCAGGAACGACAATTACCGATTGCGCATTTTTAAGCCATTCAGCAGTCTGCACCAAATAGGCTTAGTTTGGAATTTTATTTGAAGAACTAGCAAGTCACAATATGCAGGCTGAATTTAGTTACAATATACTTTCCGCTGAAAGAAATCTAGATGAAATATTACAGCTTTTTTAACGCATCTTCGAAATCGTTTGAGCTGTAAATCACCAGCTAGTACGTATAATCTTTATATGAAGATTAGATTTTAGTTAATCAGCTTAATGACCACGAGATTTCAACAAACAAACTTAACTTATTTACTAAACTAAGTGCAAGAGAAATCTTACTGATTTGATTTCGTATTGTGTTCAAAATGCAGAAATACCTCTGGAATATTTGTCAATGTAGCTGTACCTTCTACTGCTTTGGCTACACCTCTCCCCTGTGATTTCGTACCGACTCCTCCTAGAATGACACTAATCAGCGAGCGATTCATAGCCTGAAATGTCAAGTTTGTACAACAGATCAAGATTCCGTTGTCATTTATCAGATGTATTTGAATATTTTACAATCAAATTACTCAAAACAAATGATCCTGTTAAATCGTGATCCTTGTACGATTGCAATAAATAAACCACAATTTCAGCAAATTTAAAGACAGTTCGATGTTTGGTCGCATTCCCAAGCTATAACAGTTAGACGAACCTTGCACATTATGTAGGAAAGGATTGCTCCAGAACTTCCTATCAAGGCACCAACGATAGTAAGTAAGTCATTATTAAGCATGAAACCTTCGGCACATAAAGCCCATCCCGAGTAACTGTTGAGCACAGTGATTACAACAGGCATGTCGGCTCCTGAATCGCATGAACATTCTATCATCATGATTTATGCAAAAAAACATGACTTGACGTCCTACAACTAGATACACACGCGTATATTGCACACAATAATTAGGAAATCCAAAAAAAGTTTGTTCATTTACAATAAAGATTTCATCGCATTAGGAACATTTTTTACCTTGACTGATTTTAACCAAGCCTTACGATGTATTAGAAATTATTACATATTACAGGAATAACAGAGAAATAATAACAGAGCACATAGCATTGGAATTTCCAAATATATGTATTCTACAATAAATCACCACTTTTATAATAGGAAAATGCGGCAAGCCACACATACGAGCAACAGAATGTTTTGTAGAAATACTAGTACGAAAGGTTAGTTGGTTGTCAGTAGTCAATACATTGACTTCAGATGACCTGTATTTCATCACGTCAGTGCTGCTTATCCTCCAAGACTATTCTGATAACAGTTTGCAAGAACACTGGTGGATGGAGGTATTGCGTTTTCTGGGAACGGATTTGAATTCGGGTACGCTGGTTCAAGCCTGTGTAGAACTGCGGCCACTCCTGCCACTGCGTTACAAGGCTTATATTTCAACGTGTTACGCCACAGAAGTACCGTAATAACAGTGATAGCAATAACAAAAACCAATAAAAGAAAAATAATAACGAAAATAATATTAAGCAGCAAGGAATAAGTTAAATGAAATTATCGAATAATATCTAATTAATAACAAAAAATGTAAGTAAATAAATGGTGGATAACAAGAAAAATGCAGATAGTTGAGTTGTTAAATAAACTACGACAATAAAGTTAAGTCGTAGATAATAGTATTAAGAGACTTGTAGAAATATTCAGTATCTAATGTGTTTAATTTGAGGAACAGTGATAGGCCCGGTATACGGTACCAGAGAAGTCTAGGTAAGATAAACTGTATCGACTTGGTGAAGAGTGATTAACTCAAGTAACTGTATAGACTTGGCTCACATTCAATCTTTTCGACGATATCACGATGAACACGAATACGTAAACGCATTTTGAATTATTTGTAATAGTTGCCAAGTAATTTGACTCCGAAAGCATTATAAAGCACCTCCTATGGCCATTGTAAGCGTCACACCCATCAGACTGCTTAGCCCTGTTACAATTCCAAGCATTCCAAGCCCGGTAGAAAAGTCCGTACTCAACATATAGATAGCCATTGCACCTGCACTTCCTGTCAGTAGAGCAGAGTTTAACACATGACGAGCAGGAAGATAAATAGCCGCCGAATTTAGTATGCCTTAATTGTAATAAAATCATTTAGTTATTGCTATAAATTTGACACGAATGAAAAGTGATGAATTGCAGCATTTGTGAGCTAATCAGTTAGATAGAATTGAGATTTTTTAACAATAAAACTGTTGGTATCACTATACAAAAAATCAAACTTAATAAAGTTCATGAAGATTACATCGCTAAAGTAGTTTACTAGAATAACAAGGTAATAGAAGTCCAGAAAACCATACCTTGAAGCTTTCCGTAAGCCATTAAACTACCTGTGAACGTTATGCCACCAATATAAGCTCCAAGGAACAAGGAAGTTTTTGCAGCTACACTACCTTAACATTAACTGCGAAAGTTGAGTCGAGCAATGGAAATAATGAGAGTAAACATTTGAAAAACGAGCTTATTTCCATTTATTTACCACTTGGTGACCTAAGTTACACGTCACAAATAAGCAAAAGTAACATCTAACTGATACAATAGGTAGGCTAGATCTAATATACAAGTAGTCAAACTAGATAAGAATGTTAGGTTGATAAACGATTATAAATCAGAGATTCCCAGAAAAATGTATTACCAGCTGGATCCGCGATGAAATGTGGATGTTCTACAATATAATTTGACAAACATGTCATAGTAGCGGCCAAGCCAACGAAGGAATGAAAAGCGGCCACTAGCTGAGGTAGATCACTAACCTGAAAAGGAAAACTAAGAAATAATTCAAATAGACAGCTATATTTCCACTCATTTTCATTTAGAATTTTTCGTAGCGTACTCAATAAGTAAGGCGAGTATATATTAAGAGTCATGAAATAGACCTAATAATATGTAAAAAATACCGACTTGTGCACTCTCTATAACCTATACAAATTCATTTTATTATTTTGTCTACAAATAGACGCGTCAGAAGTAAAATGTCAACACTGCGACTTGCTATGTATCTTAAAAGAAGCAATGCACTATTAATCCTTTCTAGTCATTTGAGCCAAGGCCACCACAAAGTAGGTAAGATATTAAAAGGTTAGAATTCTTTGCCTCAAAGTTTAAATTTAGTCATGTGTGATTCCAATATCCGTTGGAACAAGAGTGAGCTACTGACCGAAGGCATTAACATGATAACTAAGTGTATAAGGATTATGATAATGTGTCCTTTCCATCTTTATCAGACAAGTAAACGATAACTATAAGTTTGAAAATTTCCTCTTCATCAGATAACCATACACTTCTAATAACCTGACAGCCTTTGATTGTTTTCTAGAGGCAAAACTCCTTTCCATGCTTATCTCCTACACATTCGTAGTGTTGTACTGTTCGTTGTATCACAGAGAGTCACACTACCTGAATCGCATCAGCTGACCAATTTCAAAGCCAAGTTATGCTCCTTTGTGCTTTACGCTTAATTTTTCAAATCTGAACCAATATGACTGCATCAGATGTAAAAGTTTGAAGATAAATTAGTTATTTGGATTAGGGCAATTCCACTTTTTCGTATTTTAATAATTATAGTTGGTGTATATTAACGCGCAATTAATTAGTAAGGGAGGATGCATTATTGCACATTCCCTTGCTTGCTACATGAATCTAAGAAAACTAGAACTACCGACACCGGTGAATTAGAACCAAATTCGCTTTCTAAATGCAAAGAATTGACTGAACAAAAGTTAGTCAAGGCAAGACCACCCTTAAGTAAAATTAAGCGAGACTTGTAGTAACGGCATCACCATGTTATTACCATCAAATTCTACAGTAATTAAAACAAATCGATTCAAGGAGATCTAGAAGAAAATATCACTGTCCGAATTTTGCAGAATCCAATAAGGTAATCACTGAAGATTTGCTCTCATTGAACTTGAAGTCGTTTTCTGCTCGCTGACTTCTCCGCAAGTAACACCTGCAGTTTGGGAAATCACCCGTGGCAAGTACACGGTTATGGAGTGCACAATGTCACAGAAAGAATGCAACGTTCTATAAAATAATTCTTTATAGTTTCGTCTTAACGCTCTTAGTAATAATAATAGTTATAATAACACTTAGCAGTAATTAGAAGTCATATAAAGGTGATGTGAATTGCAGTAAAATATTATGAAATTCAGAAAAAATGGACGTTCCTACTCTATAAACTCATAATGTTTCATTGTATCCCTTTAAAATCGTTTATCATAACCTTCGAAATCTGGACATATTCCAAATGCTCAATAAAGTAGTACTACAGAAAAAATGCATAAAAAATTGCCAATAAGCATTCCTCATCTTAATTTTTTTTGCAATAACTAGTCCAATTGCTGAACCTAGTCCGACCGCACTTCCCATTTGCATAAAAGAGCCGGTATCAGGATTAATAGCTCCTAAAGTAGCCGACAGACCACCCGCAACACCAATCATGCCTAAAAGCTATAAAGCACTCAAACCTGAATATTTTTCACAAGCAGCACTTTTTCCAAAAGGAAGATAAAGATCTCAAAATTCAACTTCTCTTAAAATATACCTAGAACATTTCCAACACGTGCTGTTTTTTGATTTGAAAGACCACTTAGAGCACCGACACAACATAGCGAGGAGCCAAGGTATGCAAGTGAATGGGCTGACGGGGCGTTCTGGAACAAAGATATTTGTGCATGCAAATTAATTGCAATGAAATCGGATTGAATCACTTGTCAACTTACTGTTTGCAAACCATAGTAATATCCTCCTAAAAACAAAGCAGCTGGAATGGTGTACAAAAAGTTATATTCTGGTGGATCTTCTGAAAATATTGTGATATATATGTCGAGCAAATGCAGTAAATTGAATAATGAACATCGATCCTATTTAAAATACTTAACATTTGGGTGCCATTTCTTGGCAGAATAGAACTAACCGCCGGATGTAGTGATGTCGTGATGCTATCGAATGTTTTTTTTTTTTTGTTGCTCTTTTATATTATGGCATAAAAACGTTCTTAGGATGATATCGACTTTGTCGTAAGTATTAAGGTGATTAAAATGTTTATCTTCATGCCGCATGAAATACAGATACAACAACTACTTATGCATACAATATGCATCATTTTCAACAATATTATTTCTAAATTTTTGAATCTTGGAGGATAAAAAAAAGCAGAAAGAAAAATACCTTTTCTTCTGAACATGTCAAGCATTCGCTTAGTAATCAAAAATCCTCCACCTATATTGATTGACGATATAAATGCGGCTCCTAATGCAAGGGTTTGAGCAATGTTAGATGGGAACATACCACCTATAATCGACTTCAATTAATTAAAGAATTACTATTTATAAATACATGTAGTATAAATAGAAGCAATTTACGTAACCTCCCATAAGGCAGAGTGCTCCAGCCGCTGTAATTCCAGAAATTGCATTTGTAACTGACATTAGAGGTGAATGAAGCGCTGGGACAACGCCCCACACAGTATGATAGCCTTAAACAAAACTCAAAACAAATGTTTACAGACGTTGGTAATTTCTGATCCCATAAAAGTAGAATGGATCACCACAAAAACATGTAAGTATGAACTTTTTCACATGATCCTAATGTTAAAGGTTGGCAATCACAAAATGCAAATTTTTTTGAGCCTAAGCCAAAAAAATATGGAGTGTTCTGTGTTTTTACTTCGTAGTTGCCTTGTTTATATAAGCTATTGAAAGACAGTTACTCTTGTCGATTCTCTCAAGACCATATCTGCACCTTATGTCATACACCGCTTCGTGTTATACACCGAAGATCGAAATGAGAAGGAGAATGTTTTCAGACATTTTTGTTCATAGCACTTTTCGATGGAAGCTCTCTGAAGAAAGAAAGAAAGCTAAAGCTGTTCATTGCCACCTTAAAGTGGATAATGAAGCCGTGAGATCGAGATAAAAAGAGATTCGTTGGAGTGGTGTATGTAGCTTTAGAACGAATATAGATTAACAGAAGATTAGCCGACTCAAAAAATGTGTATTGATTGGCTAACTGATGATATTAGTACTACCAGTGCACACCTTAACGCTCGCCGTGAGTAGTTTACCACGCGGGTCTTTGTACTGCTCGCCTCGAACTTGTGTGATCGAACCTCAAACTTGGGTGATTAAACCGTATGCTCCTTTGACGACAATGCAGAAAATTGAATATTGAGTGAAGAACATGAGGTGGGAGTGTGCGCGTTTGTCGTAAACAGAAGCAGCCACACCAGGTGTCACTTAATTAGAAATAGACCGCCAGACCTCAAACTTGGGTAAGTAAACCTTTCTTTAAACAACACATAAAATATGACATCAAGACTACAATAACGATAAATCAAAAATATACACAATAGGATTCATGAAGATGTGATTATGCAATAACATAATATTTATTATTCAGACACAAAAGGTAAGAATGATATATGAAGATCAAAAAGAATTCCTAATGAAGTAATCATGGAAATTGTATGAGACTTGTGATATAATGAGATAATGACAATCAGTTTAAGGGCACGTGGAAAGGAGATTGGTTAGAGTTCATGAGTGAAGTACGGAGGAGATATCTACTGTGAGCGCTTATATAGGGTGAAGGCGTGGACTTCGGTATGTGGAAGCAATGTCCTTTTCTGTCCTTCAGCTAAGTTCGATTCAAAAAGGAAATCAAAATGATGAAATAATTGTTATTAACCAGTACAGTGCTCTTTTATTCGCTGAAGTTCGATACGATGGAGTATTCAGGGGAAAGAACCTAATATGGTTACATAAAAAGTTTCTACCTTATGCATAATTTGAATGATAAAGTAGAGATTACTCTAGAGAGTATTTTCTACATTCGTAGCGATGGAAAATTGCTATCTAATCTTCGTTTTGTGAATGATATACTTTTGCTTTCGGAATGTGTAAAAGAGCAGAGATAATGTTGAATGAACGGAGTTCGAGAAAAGATAGGATTGCGGGTAAACAAAAGAAAATTAAATACATAAGAAAATCATAATCTAACAGGAATGAAATCAAGACCTATCCTTCTGGAATTAAAGAATCCAGAACTTATGTTTACCTTGGGCGAACTATGAGCATGGAGAGCGATATAAGAAGATGTAGGAAAAGGAGAACCGCATGGACTGTGTTAGGACCTCTGAAAGACTTCTCTGGTTAATCAACAGGTCGGAAATATGTACACACTTTTTTCCTTCCCCAGTCCTCCTAATGTTTTGCTATGAATCCGAGATTTGGGATGATACCTCAACAGCGTCAAAGATTTAAAAAACTATTTTAGCAGGGCTTTTTAATGGTGTCCTAGATATTACTAGCGAACACAACACCAATGACTCCGCTCCATCGACCGCCAAGAATGATTTCATTAAGAAGACCCAGAGGAACACATATTTAAAGAGAAACATACATGGATTAGTTATATAATGAGGACGACAGATGAATAAAAGAACTGTAGAATGGTGCACAAGAAGATGCTGTCATGTTCCTGCGATGATGGGCGGACATATTCGAGAAGCGTTAAAGAAATGTACTTACAGCTATCAAAAATTTCAATATGCGAACCAAATGATCTGCGCCAGTGTCACCATGTACGCAGAAGACTACCACGAAACAGTAGCGGGGAAAAAACGAGTGGAAAATTGCTGAAGCATGGACTGCACGTGAAAGTATTTACCAAACAATCAGGTAAAAAGTAAGTCAACGAAATTAACACGTAATGATGTTCATAAGTTTGCGCTGAATACAATTTTGAGGTACATTCACTCAAATATACTAAGCCTTACGTAAAAGATGAGTATTTTTTGAGACATCAAATGTTTACTAACCAGATATTCTGCGCAGTATTCCCAAAAAAATATACATCTCAATAAATTACCTCTAATGTTTCGAAATACGTAAGCGATTGAAGCGAAAATGTTCTCACCCTAAAATACTATTTCGTTCAAGATTGCGGTTTCCTTATTACTGTTTCTTGCACGTTAAGATATGCTGATGTTGTGGATTGTTTCAGAACATTAAAGCACCTATTGTTAGAGTTGAAAGACTTTTGATATAAACGTCTGTATACAGCTATTCTGTAGTTAGTGTGCCCTAGTAACAAAAAAATGGTTTAAATTGAATATAACTAAGCTATCATCTATTTGCGAGCCTTTTATTTCATGAACATTACATGAAAATCCTACAATATAAAGTTTTCTCAAACGTTTGGTAGCCGACAGGTAGCAAGTAGCCACATAGCAAATTATAACCCGTTTTAGTAATCTTATTTCCTCGCACAACACGTTGCTTCTTGAAAACTACTTAGAATTTTATTTATTTCAATTCAGAAATTAAATCATCAACAGCATACAAGTTTTACAAACAACTTACCTACTATACCTGCCAATGTAAAGGTAGTGGTCATTGCAGCAAAATCTACATTTGGTGATACGGTCCCGAAAACAGTAAGACTTCCCAAAGCTGCATTTAAAAAAATTTACTCCATAGATAATCATACCATTTCCACATACATATTTTGAATACCTGTTGTGACGAAAGCAACACTACGAGCTGTCTTAGCAAGAGAAGAAGTCTGCACGGATACTTCTTCTTTACTGGTATCCTTCTGAAAACGTTACAAATACTACTCGGAAAACTACGTTAAAGTGTACAGGCTAAGAGAAATATTAGAAAATCGTTTGTAAGGTCAATGATTGATTAGATCGATGAGTATCTCCTTTTGAATGGATTAACAGAAGTGAAAATTCAATTGATTTTTTTCTAGTGCAGATAGCGAAGCTTTGCAGCATACACGTCGATTTCTGATTCCTCCTATATTTTGAGAGAGTATTCCTAAAACCGAACAAAAAGCAGGATGCTTAATTGCGAAATATTTGTGTCAGTTCAGTTTAATACAAAAACTCCCATAAGATGTCATTTTATTATCCCTCACAGCGCAGTTCTAAGAGGTTCTCCATGGACGCACAAGGAACGAACTCCATTCTGATCTAATTCTAGGGCAAACTAAGCCTCATACCCGTGCGAGATCGGCATACACTTAGCAAAATATTCTGCTTAAGAGGTTTATTTCATAGAGGTTTAGCGTGGCATGTCATTGTAGAAGCCAGATATGCCTAGAATCAATTAAACTTTTCATAATGGGAACGAATGCACGAACCGCATGACAAACGATTGATCTTTTTATGCGTATGAAAGATAAAAACGTATGTATCCAAAACGGGCACATGACTAGAGGAAAAGCTCGTTTGTAAGCACCGCGAGAATGACCTCATAAAAATGAGCGACAAATACGGAAACTACTGCTTGCATAACTATGAAGTTCAAGCACCAGCATCCTCTAGGTAAACCAAGCCTTTCATCTCTCACAGTTTGGTGAATTGGTACCGAAATAGTGTTGGACGATAAGCAAACTACTTCGTAACAGACGGGTCATTTCAGACCCATGTATAGAATACTCGCTCTCAAACATCAAGATATGATAAATGCACTGTATTTCTACAGAGAGCCCATCGCATTGAAAACTGGAAATGAATACCACGAAATAGAGCTTCGTCGCTCTAATAATACATTCACAATGAGAAACAAAGTTGAGATGACTTAATGTTTTGTTAAGAAGTATAAAAAGTTTTAGCTTCAATATTAAGCACATATCATTCAACAAGACTAATCACCGTAAAATACCTTTATTGGAGATGGATCAGCTATTAATGGAGGTGGCCACAACAGAGCACCATGATGTAGCACTGTAATACTGCGAACGACCTAAACATTAAAATGGTTCATTAGCTTTCGAATTTAAACTCATTCTTTAGCAAAAACGCAATAGTATAAGCATAGCTGTTTCCTCACATCGTCGTTCATGTCAATTCTGAACATATCTTTATCTGTCATGTACATTAGAAGCTTCGAAATGTTGTTCGCGTACAATGAACTTGCTTGAATGGGGAGCCTGAAATACAGAGTCTCAGCTTACCATTTGTGGATGAAGAGAGAAATAATCAAGAGAAAGAGTGAGAAATAAGAGAGAGAAAGAGAGAGAGAGGGAAATAATTATAAATCAAGATGAACCTAAGTAGGCGATCGCCTACTCGATTTCAGTGGAGCATATATGTATTGATAAATCATTGAATTTCCACTACGATAGAATTACACAAAATAGAAGTAGTACGTGAGAAACTCAGTCTAAATTGTGGTCTCCATTATTTCAGTA
>KN716783.1:47819-58649 GCA_000816705.1 Dictyocaulus viviparus | reverse complement strand
AGTAGGCGATCGCCTACTCGATTTCAGTGGAGCATATATGTATTGATAAATCATTGAATTTCCACTACGATGAATTACACAAAATGAAGTAGTACGTGAGAAACTCAGTCAAATTGTGGCTTCCATATTTTCAGTAGTAACATCTACCAACCTGGATGGAAAATCAGTATATCCTATGTGAACAACTCCATGTTTTGTATAACACTGGCCCAACTTTGTTGTCTCAATATTGCCACCGGCTTCCGCTGCTAAGTCCACTACCACACTACCGGGTCGCATCGAGCGAATCATGTCCTATAGTGTTTGAAATATGAGTCTTTTTTTTTGATTTTTTTTTTGGTATTTTAGAACGGCAAAATTATGTTGTTGATTATATGTGTTATGAGTTACATGAGTTAAATTCTTCAGTGATAAAATACAAGCAAAAGTCATTCATTCTAAGACAAAATTCCCTCAACTCCACTCTTATATCTTTCTAGTGATTGCATGGCAATATCCTAAGCATTTAAGCAGCATAACATGATATATTTACGTTCAGAATTACGGAATGATGCTGTCTAATTCAGTAGCGTCATCGTACTGTGCTGGATCAGTTCGAGGAAATTTGAATGAGTCGGTTGAACTGATCCACGTACCGAATAGGCTTTCTTCCATCTCAGATAAAAATTTAGACGGATTGTTTCGATAGAAGCCATTCGAAAAGCTCATTTTCTCTCAGTAACACAACGAAAGATTACGCATTTTTCTTCAAACGGCTGCTGTTCGACCGCAAAGCGTTTAGAATGCGTCAGTCGTCATCAACAGTTTGTTTTGCAAATGAAAGGTGATGAGAACGATTAATTAAAACGAATTCAATAGAGATAGACAATTTACAATCCTCAAAATATTTTTTTGAATAACTTAAAACCGTAAGAGCACAAAGAAATTCGAATGCAACGTAAAATGCAGACAATTGATAAAGGTATTATTTCACCTAAGTATTTGATATTCATCAACAAACATTGTTGTACAGAAATAATGTTGTTACAAGCATTTTCTTTTACAGGAAAACTAACTCCAAAATTTCTTGCCAAATGTCAGATTTCCTGCATGAGAAGCGGAAACGATGTATGCTGGTAAAACATGAGAGAGAGAGATCAAAAAAGGAAATGCGGAAGTGTATACAGCTTTTTATTCTAACGAACGTCCTCGAATAAAAACAAAACATAATATTGAAATTTTCACATTTTCAATTAAAATTCTATGGTATAGTTCGAGATTTTCTTCCTATCTTCAGCACAGAAACCATTGCTAAGATCTCCATAACTAGTTGTTTCCGCCAGAATGTGATTAAAAGACAAAAGAACGTGGATTCCCAGACTTTTGAATAATACGCTAAGATAAGCTTTGGCTAGATCAATCCCTTGTGACGGAATGCGCCTACGCATTATTACTCAATGTGATATTGTGGACGTGGTTTAATGCTAGACTGGTCTTCAAAGTGACTTCAATTCACCACTCTTCACCAAGTCGGTGCTATTGATCTTGCTCAGATAGCTCTAGCACCAATTTACCTAGGAAGGATGGCGGGCATGGTAGATCTAAGGGGCAGCCGCAAACTGATTTTTGCCTACGTGTCACTACGGCAGCTCCAGCACTGCGTCACCTCACCCCCTACAAAATAACAACAAGAACTAAATCAAGGAATATACATGTGTTCGATAATCTTACAACGATTCTTGCTTTGAAGAAAAACCCTTTTGTTAGATAGAGGGTTATGAAGTTGAAGATTAAATTCATAGAATTAGAAAAAAATAAGGATAGATAAATAGCTGCAACACAATTATCATTTATTCGATTCGATTCTTCCAAACCTATACTGGTAACCATTATAATAAAAATCAACAAAAAACGATCTTTCTTTGAAGATTTAAAAAACGATCTTCCTTTGAAGATTTAACCAGTTTTACCTCAGTAATCAGTCGTGGTGCTGGTTTTCCAGGAATGAGTGCAGTTGAAATAATGACATCTACTTCTTTGCATTGTTTGGCGAAAAGATCCATTTCAGCCTGGGATATTTCAACGTTAAGACTGATTCATAATATTGAAATTATATTTATCAAAATATACACATCAAGATATCTTTTGGTCATTTCCTTGGCATAGCCTCCAGTCCCCTCACCATCCTCTTTGACGGGAATTGTAAGAAATTCGCCTCCTAGGGAGTGTATCTGTTCTCTGACTACCGCCCTTGTGTCGAAACCACGGACTATTGCTCCCTTGAAATGAAGTTCAAGTAAAAACACTACATCTAATTATAATTGTAACGAATAATCGTACTTTATAATATGTATTGAAGTTGAATTACAAATTTGCAATGGAAGTAGCTCTTCATTAGGGGATTTTACATCGCATTTCGTAAAAATCAATTATTGCATAACTATTTTGATATAATTCCAATAGATGCAGAATATTTGACAATATTTTCTAATTGAATTGAAAACTTTCGGATAGGAAAATTTTTTTTCGATTATTAATCATTATTAGTCATCGATAACGGCCACATTTTGAGAAATACTTACTAGTGATCTTGCAGTCGCGATTGCGCTGAGACCGGAAACACCACATCCAATGACTAGTACTTTGGCAGGATTAACCTGAAACTAACTAAATATGAAGGCAGCTAATCTTAGCAAGCAGTATATTTTAATCTATGGAAGGGACTCCATTGTGAGTTATATAAAAACACACAGAAAAAAGAAAACCGTAAGATATTAAACGAAACATTTTTTGTGAGAAATTTCAGATGTGATTTTTGTTCTTTCAAATTTCAGCCTCTTTCATTAAATAGTACCCAGTAGACAATCAAACACAATTAACCTTCCCAGCTGCAGTGATTTGTCCGGCAAAGAAGCGGCCGAATTGATTTGCAGCTTCAATTGTGGCACGGTAGCCAGCGATGTTCGCCATTGATGATAGCGCATCAAACACCTTCACGGCCAAATATCAAAATATGGAATCTTGGCAACGAATATATACTCACCTGAGCTCTTGATATTCTGGGAACACAGTCCATCGCAATGACAGTCAATTTTTGTTTTGCCAGATCAACTAGGATAGCTTTATTTGTGGCAGGGTAAATGAAAGAAATCAGTGTTGCTTTCTCTTTGAAGAGTGGTACTTCTTCAAGGGAAGGAGGGCGTATCTGTAGCGCTAATAAAAACGTTGTGAAATCAAAATTAAAGTATATATTCTGTATGAAATGGAGAGACCAAATGGAGACGTAGATCAAAAATTTATCTAATGCTCTGTGATCTTGAAAAAGTTAGAAAATGTGAATAATCGTCGACAGCCCATACCTTTAAAACAATATCCGCTTGAAAGGCTGTTTTACAATCGACAATTTTTGCACCATGGCGAATATATTCATCATCAGACCAACATGCACCCACACCAGCACATTCCTCTACCTAAAACTCTTTCTAACCTGTGAAGTGGTTTTAAGCCCACAACAGAGCTTAGAAAGAAAATATTTTTGAAAACTGAGTAGCACTTCCGAAACAGAGGCTTTAATCATACAGTAAATTCATTCAGAAAGCTGATGTCTTGATAGTTTCGCTTTCACATCTGTGAAAATCAGGATTGTCTGCAAATGATTCGGTCAAAATTTTCTATCATCCTAACAGAAAGAATCGTCTATCCCGGTGATTTTAAGTGAAATACCAATGAACACTCTTGTACTTCACAACCGCTTATATGGCCACGTCCTGTGTGTCACACAATAGTACATAACGTACCTCAACCGTGCAGACGGTGATTGCACGAGTACATAAGCACATTATGTAATCTCTTGCTAAACGTGGGGCGGAACGAACATTGGCGAAATGGGGACACCTTTTGTACAAAGAAAAGAATGCCAACAATGTTGAACGGAACAGAA
This sequence comes from Dictyocaulus viviparus, assembly GCA_000816705.1. NCBI lineage: Eukaryota > Metazoa > Nematoda > Chromadorea > Rhabditida > Metastrongylidae > Dictyocaulus > Dictyocaulus viviparus. The sequence goes on along the minus strand of KN716783.1, from coordinate 54,730 downwards.
TAGGTGTTAAGGATGTTAAGCGGAATGCCTGCGTAGCTCACACAGAGCAAAAGTACAGTACGAAAAAGATTTTGAAATAAAAGCATCAACAAACAGAAACACAAACGATAAGGAAGGCACACATTCTCAATGCGAAAGGCCCTTCAAAAATTGCAAGTAAATCTGATGAATCCAATGATAAACCTACGGTGGAATGCCCCACTATCAACTATTATATGGAATATTTTATTAAATTTTTTTGATGTAAGAGGTACATTCTTAGCCAATTCGAGCTCTGCATGGATGGTCTCTACCTGGAGACCCTTCCGATTTATCAAAAATAAATATAATTTTTTTGTCATTAAAGAGCGGTGATTATATGAAAAATTATTTGACATCTATGTAATTTAAATCAAAGTTCGACAATTTTTTTTTGCTAGAATGATAGAGTTTTTCGAATAATTGATTTGTAGAAAATCCTGCTTTTCTCACTTCTAAAGAAGAAAGCCCAGAAAAGCTGAAAAAGCCTAATCTTCTTCGAAATGGTTCACATAATATAAATTGAGCGCATGAGCAACGTAATAAAAACTATTCCTAGGTATTTTAATAAGAATGCAGAATACAATGCACTAGTCATTTTCGATCTTGCACTGCAGGTATACAGGAAAAACGCGCATGAGTGCATCCTACTCTCAAGCGCTAAATAAAAAACTGCCATATATCACAGTGCTGCAATCTATATAAATTTTCTATCTGCAGAATAGGCTAAACATACGAGAAGCTTTTGCGTTAATCAAATCCTTGTGGCGGAAGCGCCAAAACACGTTCGTGTTCAATGTGATATCGTGGAGGTGGTTGAATACGACCCTGGTCTATACAGTGACTTAAGTTGACCATTTTTTACCAGGTCAGTGCTAGTTACCTTACCCATGTTTCTCTGATGCTAATTTACCGACCCCGGAGAGATGGCGAGCTTGGTAGCCATGGGTGCCATTAACCTAATTCAGGCCTGCAAGTTACTGTGGCAGGTCCACCATCACACGATGCGTACGTTTTCTGGAAGATACGCGATGTATTTGATTTCGCGAATAGTAAAGGTGGTAAAGTACATACCTTATTTATTAAACAATATTTAGTGACTAACCGTAACCAGATTACTAATGTGTATCTTTTTAAATTCACTTCATATACTATATAATGATAGTAATTGAGAAATGGATCTTTTTAAAATATATATTCTCTCATTAATATCTTGAACACCGTTTGCCATTAGTACCTTGTATTCAACATTTTATTTTAGAAACCTAAGCTTCATATAAACTCAACATATTAAGATAAGCACACAATTAAATCGATAATTAGTGATAGCTGAATACTTCCAAGGACACACTTCGCATATTGAATAAAATTACATGCTTGGCCATCAATATATTCCACAGTGACTAAACTCCAATCTACTCAACATAAAACATAATTACCATAGTTCACCATGAGGAATCATGGGAAAAATAACACTTTTCATTAAAAAAAAATAACCTGTACATTGAATCCTTTACCACACAGCAGTTTGACAGCAGCGGGACTCAATGCCACACGCTTTTCACCTATGATAGAAATTTTGAAATGAATTCAAATAACTGTCGCTTCTTAAATAATAGCATGACTTACTAAAATAAGCATTATAATTACTACTCTAGGAACAGCTGATATGTTATTAGCAAATCGATATTAGTAAACAGCCGCAATATTTTTCAATATTTTGGGAAAAAAAAAAAACAGAATATTATGTATAGACACTAAAAGGTATTTTAAGTATATTACAACATATAACGTCACAGTTTGATTATTGTCTTCCCTGCTTTTAATCACTATCTGTCATTTTTTTCTTCGATGGTAAATAGTCTTGCAGTAATAGCAGAAGAATATAACATTATGACTGAGTGCATTGTATTTTACCTTCATACTTCGTGAACGTACCTGCTGAAGTTTCTCTCACGGCAGAGACTGTCAGTTCACTCACAGGAATATTTTTGACTTGAGAACACAGCAGCCGAATCAGTGGCTTTTTGCTCAAACGTATGCAGTTTGAAGGAATCATTTGGTTGATTGCCAGATTTGTCGTTGTCTGATTAAGTACTCAGCAGTGTACCGCCAGCAGCAGTTTTCGGTAGGTATGTGAAGTAGAAATCAATAATGCTGTTAATCACGCCCTTTGCTGATCATTCTGCTACACGCTAAACAAATGTCACAGTCCTGTTAACTTCATAACTCATACAAAGCCATATCGTTTCAAAGAAAGTTTCGATCACATGATATTCTTGAATGGAACCAGATTGTTTAATTGAAAGAAGCATTCAAAGAAATATCTGTTATCGTTTTTTATATGTGCTATTATCGATATGACGTCGATATAAATAATGATCTACTTTTTACAAAAATTCCCTAATCATGTTCTTATCGTTAAAGTTTTTTTTTCAAAAGCACTAGAACTTGATTGTAATTTGAGAAATGAATTGTGGCAATACACCAAACACATGCTTAGTTGAATTACGACGTTTACAAGCTTTTTTTTTTTTACATTTCTGATACTTCACCTTGTGGGATACTTTGGAAAATTTGTCGACAAGTCAATCAATATGTCAAAATCATAGGCATAGTTCTAATTTTTGTCCAAGATCCTAAGCATTTTTAGCTTTCATTATTTAATGAATATGCTACAGCGAAAACACCTCTTATCGGTTCCAATCAGTAAAGATAAACAACGCTTTTAATAGGTTCAACAAAATCCTTTGATTGTACTGCTTTAATAGTGAATCATTTGGTAAAACAATGTAATAATTCAAATAATAATAATAATAAGATAAGCTATGGTAAGCTTTCGTGTTCATCAATCCATTGTTGCAAAATGCACCTACACATTTGTGTTCAACGTGATATCGTAGAAGTGGGTTAAGGCAGATCTGGTCTATATAGTGACTCGAGTTGACCACTCTTTACCTAGTCAATGCAGTTTATCTTACCCAGATTTCTTTGGTACCAACTTACCGATCTTGGAAGAATGGTGGGATTGATAGGCCTCGTTGGAGGTCGCAAAGTGATTCGGGCCTGTGTGTCACCGTGGCACCTCCATCACTGCGCCACGGCGCACCCAAACAATATAGACATAATTCAATAGTGGACTTAAGTGTACAATTATTGTGCTGTACACGCATTACAGTTATCGTGCTATAGCATAGTACATAATTCAAATAATAATGTTAAAGCAAAAAGTTAGCACTAGAACCTAAATGCGATAGAAAGCTTTAATAAAGAAATGATCCTCTTATTTCAAATACATGAAGATCATGCATTTTCCGTACACATTGCCAGTACTTTATTTTGTTTTTCTTTCGTATTTTTGATTGGTTACGATGATAAGCGATATTTACGTCAATAAAGAATACAAAATCATATGAGGCAAAAAGAGGGATCATTAACAACCTAGCAGTAGTGTAGTAGATATTCTTCATTACGGAGGGTAATTGCTACTTCTAACATTTACTTCGCCACACACCCGCATCTTCGGGGTTACATAGAAGAACACTCATATGTATAGTAGAAAATGATCCTCACCTCGGAAACATTTTCGATTGAACTTTTATCTCGATTTCTTTATCACTACAATTATATGGTTACTTAGTTGGCCACTCTTCACGAGCGGTGCGGACCTCAGCAATCTTCCACCCCTTTCTTTCTCACGCTACTGGCTTACAATGTCGTGATTTTCAGCGTCCATGATGACACCGGTGCTACTCAATCTGTGATCCTGAAGTCGTTAAAAGGTGTGAGCACAGCGTCTTGAGGTTTGTCTCTAAGTCCGCCCATCTTGCAAGTGGTCGCTCAAGGGGACGTTTGTATTTTCTTGGGTACCATTCTACACTTTGCTTTTTCCATCTGTCATACTCCCTTGTCATTATATGACCGGCCCATCTATATTTCGCTTTTGACGCGTATCTCACTAACTTGCAGACAAGATAACTTTCGTAGTTCAGTACTGCAGTCTCTCTTGATGTTGTGTTCGGCGGTTATATTAAGGGAAACGTCATTCAATTGCCCTATGAGTGGTTTGTAGAATTCTTGATGTGGTTGTGCTGTCAATCCAAAGGTCAGACGGGCAGCAGAGCGGCGGAAGAACTGTGTAGTTTAAGAATTTGACGCGTACTTTGGTATATGTTAAATGATCAGTGACCTGTTTTGAAGGTTCTCAGTCTATGCGGCTTTCCTTCTTCTACCTAACTCGTCTCTTATATCGTTCTCCATGTTCATACATCGTCCAAGGTATACTTAAGATTTGGCTTCTTCACTACCAAAATCATCTCTGTCTTTATTTCATTTTCTTTACATCATGAATTTATATTTGAGGAGAAACTTCTCATGAACTAAATTTTTTTTTCTTGCTTCTTGTGATCCTATCTGGAAGACTTGTGCTATGAATAAGAATGCCGCGAGTTGTTCTCCATTTTTATTTTGACTCCTCAACCCAAACATTCCAATACTATATTGTTCTCCTTTTATGGCTTCTCTTCTTACGGTGGAGAAGACTTTTTAAAATAATTCTTCCTCTCCTACAATTTTTTATAGCTAATCGTATAATGCGCCTAATTCGTTGTTTTCTGCTGCACCATTTGATGAATAGCAATTGATGATACTAATTCATCTATGCCGCCGTGCTTAGAGGAGGAGAATGATTAAACGAGTGGATAAGACTTCGCAAGAGTTGAGGTGATGAGCAATAAAAAGGAGTGCCACAATGCCGATACCAGTGACGTACTGTGTAGGGAATAACAAGTATCCCTTCGATTGGTTGTATTATGTCGGTTTTTTGTTTCTGGTCTCCTATAAAGTTTCTACGTGAATACCAATATGTTTTGTACCTCCAAGAAGAGCACACAGATCTACATCAAATGAAACTGTTCTGGCATTGTATGTACAGGGTAGGAAACCCTTTCTAGAGCATTTTCATTAGATTCGGTCCCATTGACGCCAGCCACGTTTGGCACAAGATTTGACCGCTTCTCACCGGTTGCCCTACTGTACGACGTCAAAGATATCGCTCTGCTATCGCAGAGCCCAGAGTGCGGCAAACTAAGGCCAAAGTTTTGTTGGTTTAGCTGTAGTTCCCTGAATTTATGAGATGGCCTTGGTCAAGCGTTTTCACGGTCATCACCACAGTGCAGTCACCGCTCTCAGTGGATTAAAAGGATGTGCCTCTTGTGCCTTTACTTCATTGAGACGGTGGCGACTATTCGTAGGTTTGCTCTTGGCTGGTTTCCGTATCAAAATCCAAATTCTCATATTATTTTTATCTTCGTCCAACCATGGTAGACTACAATGGTGTTGTTGTATCTCCACTAATGCTTACATCAAATTCCAGTAGAATAAAATTACTTACAACTCATGTCTACCTGTCATTATTCATACGCATCACGTGTTCGGCTCACCCAGTGGCATGTACGGCTACGTCCATGATCTTTCATCGTTGAGGTGGGTCAGAACTCCGTATTCGCTCTTTTATATGCAAAGTAGTCGTGTTCAGTAGTCGTAAGATTTGCTCCAAACCTAAGTGGTTGCGCCTCAAATTTGGGAAATTAAACCTCTATCAAACCAATACAAAGAAAAACATCGAGATTACAATAGTGTTAAATCAAAATTAATACAACAGGATTATCATGAATAATAACTTGAGAATGTGACTATGCATTCAAATAACATTTGTTGATTAAATACTAAAGAACTGAAGTATATGAAGCTCAACAAGATTACGTCATGAATTAATATATATTGGGATTATTGCGGACAATTGTATGAGACTTGTGATATAGTGAGATAACGACAACAATTTAATAGGAAAAGTTGAAGGTTGAGTTAATGGTCATGAGTGAAGAGTACGTAGAAAGTGCTTACTGTAGCTGCGTATATAGGGAAGGGACGGAGACCAGAGATGTTGAAATAATGCGTTTGAATAAATATTATGCGTTTTTATTAACCAGGACGTTTGCCCATGACTAGCCTCGATATGGTTACCTTTTAGAGGAAGGAAATCAATATGTTCGTAATTTTAGTTTGTCTGGCAATTATATTATTAAACTTGTTCGTAGTTGTGCTGAGATGGCCGTAAAACTCGGAACCTTAGGCGGGACTCGAACCCGCATTTACAGATATCCGGTCTGCCGTGCTGATTCATTACACTACCGAGACCCTTGCTCTACGATCACTCAATACTACAGTTTTAGTACTGCGGATTGAAGTCCCGTCTGAAGTTCCCAGTTTTGTGGCCATCTCAGCACAACTACGGACAGTTATGAAATCAGTATCGTTATATGATATGTCTCTAATTTGCGTATAATTTGAATGATAAAGTAGAGATTACTCGAGAGAGTATTCTCTACATTCACATGAGTGATACGGAAATCCAGCAGCACTTTTTCAGTGGAGCGTTGGAGTGCGCTCAGTGATATTCATACTGCTTTCGTAATTCCGGTGTTTTCAAGGCATGCGATAAGACAGGGAGAGCCGTGATGTCGAAAAAATGACCTCGAGCTCTGCATTTCTTGTGTTCTTCACTACATCCTCAATGCTGTTTTGTGTTCCCAAAGTGACTGGTTTCATTCTGCTGAGCTAAACTTCTATTTATACGTTGATAATCATGTTTTTATGAAACGGGGTAATTTTGGTAGTGCAATTGAGTGGGCTTATTCGTAATTTGTTTTTGAAGCATTGAGTGGTCGCAGAGCAAGGGCCTCGGCGGTGTAATGGTAAGCACGGCAGACCGGATATCTGTAAGTGCGGGTACGAGTCCCGCCTGAGTTTCCGAGTTTTGCGGCCATCTCAGCACAATTGTGAGCTAAGAATGCTCTGTTTTTTTTCATAAAAACAACTAAAGAAACTCTACC
>KN716783.1:22936-39083 GCA_000816705.1 Dictyocaulus viviparus | reverse complement strand
TATTATTATTATTATTATTATTATTATTATTATTAGATGCTAAGCTCCTCTATAACATGCCTTTGGAAAATTATAGGAAAAATAGTTTATTTACTTGAGTAATTCAATGATACCACAGTATATCAATCGTTTGTAATAGTTTCAGCAATTTTGCATGACTCAATCAAAGCGATAACAAAACGATGACAATCCACGTAGTTGTTGTATAGATGAACAGGAGTCACACGTATAACGTCTGGATATCGTTTGTCTACCTGAATAAACAAACTTAAGAAGCGCCGTCAAAAATGATATGTGCAAGTATTTGAAATACTTGATCATTCATTCGCTTCAAGTCAAGTCAAGGTCAATCAAGTCATTCGACTCGCTTTGGTGCGCCAGCAGTTGTACTACACGGAACCTTCTCACCTGACCTGATAACTCGATGCTTCACTAGTTCCAAGTGATGACATGTCACCATCACTCTAAGCTTAACGGGTTTGATCTCGAGAGCTAATATTAGCACTGCCCCAAATTTTCTGGGCTTATAACTGCTCGATATAATTTTCATAGTAATTAATTCCTTTTTTACCAAGTGTGATAGATTATAACAGTATGATACAATATTTATACACCACGTTCTTGAGTTGATCAGAGAACATGAAACCTGAAGAGAGACTGAATTCCACATCTTTTAGACAACCTATCAGAGTTGGTAAACAATAAAATAGTGTTCACAAAGAAAAGTCAGCTCATATTTAATCCTAAATAATGTGAAAATAGAAGTAAAATCACATAGAGGCTCAAATTTTGAACAGTGGCTATCAAACTAAATGTTTCGGCTCAAAAAAGGTTAGTACAGGGTTTTTGATATAGTTCCATCATTGGAAGAAAAATCAAATACACTGACCGCTACTCCTCGTTTTACAAGCTCTTGATGTATAATATCAATTGGAACTGAGAAGCGGAGTGAAAGCTGACAACCTCTTTCATGAAATTCCTGTGGTGTAATAATTGAGCAGAATATTTTGGTCGATCTGTAAAGAATGAGTGTACAAGTGTCACTTTTTTTTTCTGTTTTGGAAAACCTCAATATGACTAGCAAACTATGTTGTGATCATTTTGCACATAACAGGAGGCTGTCATTATCCAACCTACATACCTGCGCTCTGCGGTTTCTACAAGGAACTGTTTGATAAGAAACTCAAGATATCCAGTGAGATAGCATGATTTGCTGCGTAAGTCTTCCAACGATACAGTTTTAAAAACCTTAAGTATTACTATGAATATGAAATGTATTGTAGATAAATACAGATTGAAAGTTTATCACTTCTAGAATACCCATTAGTGGTACTACCAGTAGAATAGGAGGATTGCTAATTCTGTACCCGGCTGCACCATCATCCAAGTCAAGAACTAAACTAATTTTATTAATCCATGAAACACACCTATATAAAAGAAGAATAAAGATTAAGCAATAAAACAATATTTCCTCGTGTTAAAACTAAACGTTCTAGAACCACCGTTATCCATATTGAAACGAGTTTCCATTCGATGACTCCACCATCCTAACATTCTTTCACGTTTGTCCATCTTAAACCTTAAACAAAGATCTTGTGAATAAATGCGATCAAATGTCGTTATTCCGTGTTAAAGTAGTATATTTGTGATTGAATTGTCTTTGTACATAATAACGGAAGATTGATATTTAGATATCAACTAAGCTAGAAATTGTCTGATAGCCTTAAAATGATGGTGGTTGCTTCATTGACGGTGACCTTAATCAATGTCTTATATGAAACCTAGTAAATTTTAATAATCATAGAAACTAACCATATCTAGATGATCAAGAGATTCATGTTTTTCTACATATTGAAATTTGCAATACTTGTGCTTAATCTTATATGTTTTTTGTTTGCTTTCTATAAAACAGTACATCATAGTTGTCGAACGTCCTAGGTACACGTAAGATATAGCTTCTTCAATTTGTGAGCTATATTCATGATACATTGCAAGGTGGCAGCAAAGAGAGTTGGCTATAATGAATTGCCTTGTCGAACTCGTTTACCAGTAAGAATAGCAAGGGTTTCTACTTAGACCTACTTATCGATATGGCAAATTTTATAGCACTCAATGACTAGTGACTATCTCCATAGACAATCCCTATCCTCCTTGCGTTACTGTAATCTGTTGACAATTTATTCAATTAGCTGACATTTAGTCTCGTATACTAAGCCTTGATAAATAAAAAAGGTTGAGGAGCGAATAGTTTAGTGGTGAACAACTACTACCACAACAAGGGAAAAAAGTTTTTTCGCCGAATCTTCCTTGCGCCTCTGCCACTAACTTCGCATTGGACATAAAGGTAAAAAATTTACATATTTGAATGAATGCGCACACACACAGAAGCTTCTTCTTAACAAGAATTTAAATATACAACTGCTGACCTAGCACGGTCCATTCTTATATTTGCTTTAGATGAGATTGCAATGATTTCTTTCTCAATCTCCATATCGTGCTATCAACTGGCAATGTTCATCATCTTCCACCGCCACTTATGCTCTTATCAAGTTTGTTTATGATAATATAAGTTCTCCATGTTTCGCTTTATTGCTTTAATAGTAAGTTCTCTCACCGCTTTCTTAACATAGCATAATAGTCACCGATTTCCTTATGTAATCATTGTGTGCGTCCAGTATCTTACGAAGTATTATGTCCGCATAATTACTCCTTATTCTATTGCTGTTGCATTGTTCAAATAAAGGTTTATTTACCCAAATTTAAAGTCTATCGACTGACTCTCAAACGGATAACACCTAATGTCGCTGCTTTTGCTTCTAACAAAAGGAGACGCACATTCATCTTCTTAATCTGCTCCAAAGATTAAGAAAATTCCAGCATATTCATTCTCAGCATCAACAACGAATGACGAAGATACGGTTTAACTATTCAAGTCTGAAAATCTTTACGTCAAACGATCAAATCCAAAAGATTTTGTTCTAAGTGTTGAACTATATTTAATATTTCTGTTATTCTAGACGAGGTAATGGACATAAAAATCTTGTAGGGCACATTCACGTCGAAGATATATTGCCACACAGCGGGTGAGTAATGTATGAAATGTAGGGCAACCAGCTCGGGTATGTCAGTATTTATTTCATTCGGCCAATCAGTAGTAGAAGTTTCAAGCTATCTACCGCAGCTTGGACTTTGATACGAGAAATTTGGACATTTGCTGTATTCACTGATATTTAAAAAAAATCAGCACTGGGATTTTAATACAGAAAAACTATTATTAAAAACTTTTCGTAATGAATTCCACTTAATGGTAAAAGTGTGTTGCTGTCATTTCGCCGAATATAAAACGAGATAGGTACAAATAATAGCACTTTTTCAGTTTGTTCAGTGTTTAATTGATAAACGTACGATCAAAATTATTGCATATGAATGACCAAGACTTTGTGCTCATAAACATCAGCTACAAATATTGTCGTTCACGAAATAAATGGAGAAAAATGGTTCCGTAGTTTGAAACAATGTAAAATATTTTTTCATGATAGGAGAACTTGGTTAAATTTCATTAACTAAGAAACAGTCGATTTAAGAAATAGACAAACTTCACGGTACTTTATATTACAGATCCTACGCAACGCATTTGTCGATTATGTTGGGCGTTCATAAGCACGGTTGATTTCTTCTTTATTTGGCTGAGATGAGTTTCTCATTGTGATCATTATTCATTCACAATGATAATGCTTATGCAAACGAGCCTTTGAGTGTATTCGCAAATATAGCAGCGCTTCACTGTCGCGAATGACATTGCCTAATGCAGTTATAAGGTTGTTCTATTAGCCTAATAACCATCCATTGCCTTTGAGATTTGAAACCACAGAATGTTGGTTCAAATTTTTACAACTCAGAAAATAATTACGTACAATAATGAATCTTCTATTAAAACTGTTGTATAAATATAAAACGATTAGAATAGCAACTTTATGCCAGCCAAATGAAAAAACAATCCAACTTAATGAAATGCCTCTTCATAACTTGAAAGTTCTACAACTTCCAGATTAGTATGAATGAAATTAACGTATAGTATTATGTTATAAAACATAATATTTGTTTACTGCTGACTCGTAAGACAAAATCGTTATTTCTGCTTGCTACTAAGTTTTCTAAGCAATCACATATATGATTGAACACGAAAGCGTACATGTGTTCTATAACAGGGGTTATGCAACTTTGAAGTTTGTCTTGTTTTAAAAATTCTTCTCATACTGTAAATATAAATTAATTGATCTTGTTGTTCGTGATGTTCACGTTCCATCAAAATAATGTCTTATGGAATTACCATTAGTGTCCAAAATTAACTCATGACACAACATGTCCTGTTTTTAAACGGTGAAGTACGTGATTAGTGAAACTGATATTCCACGTTTCTGAAATAGCCGCAAGATTCAATGACACAGATGGAACTCTAGAATCAATCCCGCCAATTGATGAGCCCAGATAATATACCCGCTAAAATTGAGTGAAGACTGAATGGTTGCATAACATGCACGTCGCTACTGAAATCGGTAGCACACCACACCGAAAATCTGCGACATAAAGATTTGGAGCATGCCTAAGGTACGATTTATTCACTAGAAGAAAAATGGGGAAAATCACTATTATACCAATATAACCTATTCTAGCCGATGCAAAATAATTATGAAGGTTTCAAAAAATATTTCCATTTCACTTACAATTTTCAGAAAACATTATCACTGGGTTATGCTTCGAATTACTTGAGAAAGTGAAGATTCCACACTAAGGAAAGACTTCACGCGCGAACAATTCTACTTCTTGAGCTGCTGACTTAACGAGCGTACGCCATGAGAATCCTAATATGATGATTTTTTGCTCAAATTTGGAATTTGGATTGAAGTCATTTAGATAGACTCGCGCCAATAATCCTGATAAGGCTTACGTACCGTTTCAAGCGTTGTTATTTTCCGAGTGGTTTGTTTTTTTCACAAACATTACACTGACAGCACATACAGGTGATCAACTATATAATCAAATTTCAACATATTGTCGGAATAACACAGACAAAAAAAGACTATAATTGCTGATCTATTAGTATTTTCATCGAACAAATAATGGCAGTGTAACCACAGTACTTAAATTTGACTGAGAACTATCACTGCGGTCTTCCCAACAATGAATCGAGTTAAACTTAGCCTTCCGTAGTCGAACTTACGGAAGCTTACAAGCCTTCCGTTTGCTATCGCACGCACAAGCAGTCCAATGTATTCGTTTCTCCCTAGGAAATTTCTAAGCATCGCAATCTTTTCCTGGGAGCTTCGTGAAATACTCTGACCAACGGGCACGTGGTCTTTTTGCAGTGAGTGTGATGTCCAATGGAATCCAGTCGCATACAGCTGGTGTCCACTGATCATTATTTAATACGCAGCACGTCAGTTGGTTTGATGTACAGTTGGGTCTCCAATCTTTGATCGCTGATACCCATCGAGAAGTCGAACTTTTTTCTCAAGATACTCATTATACTAACTTAATGATTTAGTTATAGTTATAATTACACCGACTTAATGATTTAGTTATAGTAAAAACTAATTATACATATCCTGAGCATATCAGGATGTTTTTTGCTTTGAATTCTAGAATTCTAGGTGTTTTCCAACAATATTCTTAATAAGTTTAGTTTTCAATTCTTTTCTTAACAGAAATTGCTAAAGTAGGCTAGCATTTGCTTCCCTGACTAGTGCTTAGTGCAATGAAAACAATATCATTAGCGAAATGAGGGTAGTTAAGGTCAATCATCAACTTCCATTCTCATATAATCTCATTCTAACCGACGCATTATATTAATAAACGAATGTGAGATTAAATAAAGCATACAAATTACTGAAGGCTTTCCTATGTCGACTATTCATAACGACCTACATCAGGTCTCCGATTTATAGAGAAATTTCATTATTTTCGTTACGTGAATTTTGAAAGCGCTTTTTGTTATTTCATAAGAGTAACAGCACATTATAGTCAAAATGCAACTAAATACAGAAAATTGGTCATACGTAGCTTCTGAATAATAACTTCAACCCTTTAGGAGTTTTGTCAAACTAGATTATCATCATTTGTACAACGCTTAATTGTGTATCTTGCAAGAAGATCACCTCATCACTTGGTACCTCAACAACTGTGATTAAGATCCGTCTCTAGTAGACAGGTCAAATGATGTCGAAGTGCTAATGATGACCATGAATAGAAATTCTTAATACATAGAGTTAAGGTCTTCATTAACAACAAAGGCATAGAAAAAATGTCGACTTTTCACACAAAATAGTAATCCAATCTCTCTAAATATCTCTTCTACAATCATTCATAATCACAAGGAATATCTATTGATGTGAAAAAAAAAACTTCACGTAGAGTATGGTAGGTATTGTTGTGCGACTAATTCAACATTCAATAATAGAATTTGTATATTATTTGATAAACATATATGACAAACTGTGCACTTAATTTTAGTAGGTTGAGGATAATTCATTGAAATTTTGTACGTAAATAGGTTCCAGAAGCATTCTCTAGTAATACTATTGCAAGTAAAAAAAAATCCACAATTGCATTGCATGAAATAATTAAGCAATCAATTTGTATGTTAATCGACTAAACAACGCGCTGTTATATTGTTTACTGAATCATTGCAGGGAACAATAATAACGGTCTGTTTTGTAGGAAAAAAAGAATTTTCTTTTCCTGTACACAAACCTTAGTTCATACCGCAGCTAGTTCTGGTGGAAATCTTATGAAATAATTGCAACCAAAATATTCGATAAAACTATATAGACAGATTGTGAATGGACTGAAAAAAAACGCATTTGGAACAAATGTTAGGATGATCGGCTTGCAATAATTGCTAACATGTAAGAATCTGGATTTAGAGAAACTATGGTCAATTGGTTATTGTTCTGAATGGGAAAGGACGTCAGAATGAAGCACACAATCACTACTACAAATTCAGATATCAAGATACATCACGTTTATGGATCATTAGTTGAGATAATATGGAATGAGAAAAGGAAAAGCCACAGGGTAGCAAACGCGTTCCTTTAGATTAATTGACTGTATGTTATGTAAAATAATGGCAGTGATTTCGTTCATTTAGCGTCGCAATAGACTGTGCAGGCAAAACTCAATTTTCCCATCTTCGTAAGAAAATATATGAAATAAAATTTAGATAGCGATACCAAAGACGACTCATTTAGAGGACGAAAAAGGCAGTGCACACAGAAAATCCAACAAATTTGAAATAAACTTCTGAAGAGTGAAAAACCTCTCATGAATAAAAAGTCCTGCAAGTCCTCCCGCTCCAGTGCATCCATATTTGTATGAGCACCAACAGGCAAAATCCACATCCCAATAATGCAAATGAAGAGGAACGTTTGCAAATGCATGAGCCAAATCCCAACCAACTAAGCAACCCTGATGAACATATTCGTTCGAGTTTAAATCAACAAAGCGTTACATTAGTACTTCTTCAGTAAACCAACCTTTCTTTTGCCAACCGTTGTGATAGTATGGATATCAAATAGTTGCCCAGTGTAATATTGAATGCCGGGTAGGAAAATAATGGCAATCTCTTCTCCGTGTTCCTCTATATACGACAAAATGTCTTCATTTCGAAGAATTGCTTCGCCATCACGAGGAGTTAAGCAAATCTGCAAAGGAAATGAATTGCAAAAGTGTACATTGCTTATGGTAGTGGTTTTAAGATAAAATTTACATCATGTAAGAAATGCAATTTACTATCACGTAAAACCCTGTTATAATTTACTGGACAACACATACAATTTATTATAATATGAAACTTTCTTCAACAAAAAAAAAAACGCGTATCATAGTATTTTTGTCTGATTAGTATGAAACATTTAATTTGACATAACTGTTAACCGTAAGTTTATTATATTCTGCTGATTAGTAAATAGTTTACTATTGTGCCATATTTCACAAAAGGCAGTTTTAACTTTGCTGTTACACAGTGCATTCGGATAAAAATTCGGATTGAAATAACGAAATCGTTCCTCATTTAGCATTTTTGTTAGTAGGATGAGGTGCAAAATAATTATAAGAACGAAATACATGAAATAAATCTGTTGCGAAAAATTGATCGATTTGTTTACAACTTTCTCGAGAAAAGTGTGTTTAGTTACAGCCTGGATTAATAAATTCAAATTGACAACCGAGTTTTTATTTCGAATTATTTGAATGCATGCATTCCCTTCGAATACTAGCTTGGCATTATTGAATTTTCGAAATATCGTAATATTTGAGCTCCAATGCTTTAAGCACATATCATTCATGTACTTTTCTACGAAATTATAGTTAAATACACCAGTGACAAAATGTTTTAAAAGGTTTCATGGAATTTTATTGCGAAAAGCACTATAAACTTTTCCACCTTTGGTACCAACCATGCTCTCATTCACAGTCCTGTTGTGCAAACGAATTTGTGACTCAATTGCGTAATGATCAGATGGAAATGCTTTAGATTCCAGCAAAATTTTGTGACGTGTATCCGTTGGTTTATAGAACGCAGTCTGAATAATCAACATTTTCGCCTTTGTACCTTTCTAGATAATTAACCAGAAGCATAAATTTTCTCATACCAATAGCACATGAATATTGACGGTAAGCCCGTTACACAGAGCCACCTCATCGGGTTTGGCTCCTACCAAATTCGCCACACCATCTAAGGCACATTCGTCACAAAGAGCCCATGGAAGATCACCATGAGTGTGTCCAAAAACACCCCTATACAGAAAAGATTCGACTCATAGAGAAGTGCATTACTGAATAAATGGATGAAAATGGTCCTGGGTACCAAAACTCACATTTTAGCCCATTTGTCGAGCTGTTCATTCATAATTCTCTCTGTCACTTTAGGCATTAAACCTAATGAGTTTCCACACATATAAATTGCATCAGATTCAGGATCACATAGAGCTTTGTCTGCTAGAAATGTACGATTAAGAAAATTAAAATTTTGGATAAGAAGAACATTTCGATAGAAGACACCGAATTAATCATCAGCGTAATGATGTTGAAAAGAAAAAGTTCCAATGTTTTCTAATCTCCTTGAACAGAGAAACAGAGAAGAAGCAATTAATTACCATTCGGAAGTGTACTGCACTTTGGATAATAGAATTGCTCCCTGACAAATTTAAGAGCGTCAGATTCGGTGAGAAATTCTGCTAAAGCAGCGGATGTCAAATCTTCAATGCCACCTTTCTAAAAACGTTTACCTCCGATTTGCGTGATAGATTTTTCATCTGGAAATCTACTCAGACTAATACTCACCATCGCCATTTGTTGTAGAAACTGTTTAACTTTATCCGACGTGCAAACACATTGTATATCACTCATACTTCTGCTGAATTCGATTAACACAAAAATTAATGAACGTAAATAAATAACAACAAAAAAATAAATCATAAAAAACGAATTTCCATGATAAAGCGATATATGAAATAATTAAAACTGGGTTGAAAAAAGCGCAGCAAGAAAATGAATGATTTGTTTAGAAGAGTCAGGGTTCTCTTTTCATATTTCTAAAGCTCATAGGATTTCTTATAAAATGTAATTGCATGCATTCAAGAAATTTATGGTTTTTGTTCTTATAGATAAATCGAATTCATATATATTGGATGATCACGTTTTCATCTCCGGAGTAAAATCAAGTTGAGAGAAATTATGTGAATGAATGCTATTTATTTTTATTAGGATGTTAAATTAGATTTATATCAATGTGACATACTGAAACCTTAGAAGATAAGCAAAATTACAGCAGTTTTAAAAATAAGAAAAGAACGAAATAGAAATGGATTGAAGTAGATCACATTATAATGATAGAGATTGTTTTATTAGTGACATAATGAATATAAACCAAGTAGTTGCTTCTTGCTTATTAGTAGCAGCTTATAATAACGAATGGACAGATAGTCGGTGACTGGGAAAACAGATGCCTTGCAGTATTACAACAATTAGCAAAGGTGGCGGTCAATTTCACGCAACAACTCGTTAAAAAACAAGCGTTGACGAGAAAAATAAATGAGCTCACGTTTAATACGTGATGAGGAAATAGTATAGCGCACTAATTATAAAAACGTACGCAAAAAAACATATCCGCCCAAAATCGAACGTGAAATGAAGGTGGTAATTCGTACGAAAGGGTGTACATGTGTGAATGTCACTTAACAACGCCTCTTAACTACGAGTGATATATGAATATGAGGGTAACGATGACGAATATATCAGGTTAGTAATAAATTATTGTCATAAGTATAATACTGAGGTTGTTAATTTTCGCATGCACTAACTTTTACAGATCATGCCGAAAGTGATACTAAATCTCTACATTTTACCCTCTTTTTAAGAAAGATATTGTCTTTCTCTTCTTCAGCTTCTTCATCTATGCCTGACAAAAAAAAAACCTATCGCGTATTGAGCCCTGTTTTCTTTCACTTTTGCTGTTCATCAATTATGTAGGATTGGTAGATAAAACTGATCTTTATAGAATGCATGCATTATTTCAAGTTCCTCTAATCCTGTAGGCGATAGATATTTAATATGTTGTGCTCATTGTGTCAATACTTGGATACAACACATTTCTTTCCCATGTTCCATAATTAAATAATCTACTTTAAACCCTGGAAACAGACCCTGTGAAAATCGAAATGGAATCGAATTGCTGACTGTCAGTTTGCAGACAGCCTGTGAGCAACGTAGACCAAACAGCATTGCGATGTATCTCTTGTGCAAATACAAGGAACTCGCAAACTTGCAAAACTCCTCAATGTTTTCGCACTTACTTTTTGATGGGAAAAATTTGAACATGAGCTTTTGAATAATAACTGATAAAATGGGCTTATCAGTCGTATCAATGCAGGAGACATTTCGAAATTGAACAGCATACATTGACATTTCAACAATACATGCTCATCAATGGGAAATTCATAAGATGTTTGCAAATGAAAAGAGTGACTTCACTGATAACATGCATAAAAGAAACAATACACATTAACGAAAAATCTCCTTCTATTTCAACGTTCTTATTTGATGCTGTGCTTATGCAAGCCAACAATATGTCGTCTACTTTTTGATTTATCTCAGTAAAGTATGACAGCCTACTAATCTCATATATTTGAGGTGTTATTTCTTCACCTTTTTCTGGATGACTACCCTTTCTTTATCACCTGAATATCTCTGTGCTAATAAATTTTGGTGGGCCGATATTTTGCTTAATGTATACCGATAGGGATTCATAGTGTGGTGCGTACTCATTAGACATTCGGTAACGTTGCCCGAAATGAATATGATGCAAACAAGAAAAATCTGAAGTTTAAGTTTGTTAATCATATAGTCTCTCTATTCCCTACTGCACAAGTGTTAGTTGGTGAACCAGTTCTGGTCCCACTTCTTTCTTCAACCAAAGTCGTTATCTTTGTTTCGTCAAACGCTTCAAATGAAAAAGGGTGAATCCAATCATAACGAGAAAAAAAATAAGAAGTGCCACAAAATTCTATAATATCCAGAAATTAGATTAATAGTTTTTTTTTTCAGTTGAATCAAGTGATTTTAAACATTGTAACGCCTCGGTAGTAAACGCATACTTTCCTTGAGGGTATTTCTTCTAACCTTTTTTTTTTATTAAAAAAAAAGCCTAGTGAACCATCACTGGGAAAGACTAGTCCGTCTGAATTAGACGTATGTAGAAATAAACCTTCAATATCAATTTACACTTCACTTCAGAAGAAGTGGTGACACTAAACTTCCAAGAAATTTCGTCTAAGATCCCATTGTAAACAATGATAATAGTTGATGTTTATGTATCAAATTCACGCAATTCTTAATGGTATCACTCCTATAGAAGTCATCAAAACAATGACATTGATTATCGAGCACCATTCGTCATAGATTCTATGCACATTTGTTTCTTGTGACTATAATTTCTTTTTGATCTTTGTTTCAAGAAAACAAAAAAACACCATTGACAATTGTTGCATAATTTTCGATTACGTATGCAGATCGTCGATTGTAAATTCTCATCATCTTTAAGATTCTCTCCATACAAAGTCTATGAAGCATTTCATGTACTTCGGAAAATCATAAGCAGAAACAGAAAATATAAAGTTGATTCAAATATTGAAGCACAGAGCAAGATATGAAAAAATGAAAATTGAGGTTGATGACGAGTACTAGTGAACATTGATAAAAAGGTCATTATTTGTTAAATGTGTTACTAGCCAATTTTAGAACGACTCGATTCTATTACTGAAGATAATGATTTTTTTACAATTTGAAATCATCTATGTAAATGTTGTGGTGATCGATGGCGATATCATTTGGCTTCATTCCATCGAATAATTTCAAAGCGCCACCCTCATTAAAAATGATTCTTCTATAGATCGTACATAACATTTTAAAACCTATGAGATCGAGCTTATATGATTTGGCAGCTTTGCAAAAAGAGAAAATAACATACATTTTGTAAGCTTCGATGTATTAATGAGTGAAATTCATCGAAATAATATAGTACCATTTTAATGAAAATAAAAGACCCAGAGAATTTGCAATTATAGTACGTTTTTTTTTTCTTTAGAAAAATGTAATCATTTTCCTCATTACTATGCTGAGTGATAAAAATGGTGAAATGTATATAGGCGATTATTATTGGATGCGTAATTCGTGTAAAATAATAAGAATAACACATCCAATGAAATTTGTTATTATACACCGATGTGTATCATCAATGTGTATTACATTTGTCTTTTATACTGTGACTTCATTTTAGCAAATTACAAACAACTGTATAAAACTAGTTTTTATTAGCAACGCATTTCATATGCTATAAGCTTGAAAATTATTAGCCGATTTAGTATTTTAGTTAGGAAGTGTACATTTTGACTTTGCAAATAATTTATAAATTATAAATAATTCCTTCATAGTATTCTATACGTTGAGTTGGATACTGTTCTATCTATATGTATGCAACGAGCTGTTCAACTCCTACATTTGCGGCCCATTAATTCCCGCTATGTGACCAGCGTTGTTCTGTCGGGTCAGGAATTTTCCATCCCGCTTCATTGATGATTTATGGCAAAACGATTTCTTATTTATCCAGAAAGTATCACGATAACGTACAGTTATTCTCGCAATGATTGAGTGACCGTAGAGCTTTGACATCGTGAAATTCTTCTAATTTGATAATAAATGGAAAGCTAAAATCGGTAATAACCGAAGAGTGCATAAAAAATATATACTTCCACTTGCTTTTTTAAAAAACACTTATAGCGAGTTAATTACTTTAATTTAATTAGATATGTAATTGTCTGCTAAATAATTTCTTATAAAGCAAAACTATTGAAGTACGAACACTACGACTCAATTATTCATTTACTTGCACAGTGCTTTCTTCAAAGCATTTTCTTAGTTTTCATGATTTTTAATTGATATGCGGAAATGTTGGTAGTGTTTATTTGACATGTTAATGCAATATTTTTTTATTCATACGAGTGGGTTTTATTCATTACACAATAAGCATAGTAGTGGTACACCGCGTATAAGAAGACCTTATGAAGTTTTAATGAATAACGACCAAGCACTTCTTCACATTACAGGATTTGATGTCAGTCGAATGAATCTGGACGAATATGGTCATTAATGCAAGCAATTCTCTTCAATCTTCATAGCGAGTGTGATCTTGTGGTCTTAATCGTCTATTCACCGTTGTAGTTCTTCGTAAAGCTAATGCTCAAACTGATCCTATCGAAGATTGTCGAACAAATCTCAATGCTCAACTTGCCAACACATCCAGCACCAAAAAAAAAGTTGAGGATTCCATGCATATATCAAACATTCAGTGAAATTCGCGAATTCAGGTCGTATAATACAAAATACTATTTACTCATTGTTTCAGTTATACGCATGCTGTAACTAACGGATGGTTTTTGAGGTAGTGATCTAGGTGTTTATTTTAAGAAATCAATTATAATAAACAATCTGGAAGCGAAGTAACTACATCTTCTTCATGTTTGTATTCGGAAAATGTATATGTAGAAAATATTTGCGCTTTTCAGGTAGAAATATCAGAGATAGCTTAAATAATAAGCAACGAGTAAAATGGCAGTGGTAGGATTTCTTCCGATGCCTAATTTTTTTTCTGCCTACTAATTAGTTTAAAAAAAGTACTAAAATCTTACGAATTTTTTCTATTATTGTTATTCGTGTTATCCTTTTTTGCATTCCATTGTCATTGTAGTACTGATCGCTAATATTCCTTGCTTACTAATACTGATTTCGTAACACAATGTAGTATTTTTTTAAAATCAAATTTGACTTCATGAAATCTTTCGAAGCAAAAACTCTGAAGTTCTATTTAGATCAAGATGTTAAGCTTTATTTTTAGGATTTAAAAATGAACTTATACTCGAAAATGACATTGAAATTCCTAGAATGAGATATATCTTGCCAGAACAAGAAAACAGTCAGCATTCTATATCAGTCACGTTACGAGTTTCAGAATCGGTATCTGTTATTCATATATGAAAGGACGTTTTGGATAGGTATCAATGACACGTTACCCTGTCGTTGCCTATGGCAAACGGTTGGAAGAGGTTTAATGGCATCGGGTTTTTCATTCAATCCCAAAATGCGTCGACGTTCTTTGTTCGCCAAATCACCAGACAAACACTGCACACTCACATTTTGATTCAACAATTACGAGGATCTTTACAGAATTTTCGGCGAATAACAGGATGGAGCATCATGAAAATAAGCATAAGCATAGGGCCAAACCGAGCTCTGCCGTTGCTATAAGTCAATGTGAAACAGCAATTCAAAAGCAGCTATGGTCTACACGAAACTAGCATTTATATCAATATCCTTTCAAAATAATGACATCATAGAGAAATTGAGGAATTTGGACTAGCGATGTGATTTCGTGATTATGAATATTCCTATCCGTATAGTGAAAAAAAAGTGGAAAGGGTGGGGTATGAGCAGTGGCGCAGTGGTGGAGGTGTCGTGGCGACACGACGGCCGGAGTCAGTTCGCGGACGCCCCCTAGGCCAACCAAGTCTGCTATCCCTCCGGGAACGGTAAATTGGTAGCAGATAAATCTAAATCTGGATCAGATAACTTGCACTGACTTAGTGAAGAGTGGTCAACTCAAGGTAGTGCATAAACGAGGCTCGCATTAAATCACCTTCACGATGTCACGTTGAACACGAATGCGTAGGCCGAATTCCGCCACAGGGAATTTATCAACGCCAAAGCCTATCTTAAGCTTATATTATAGTGAGAAAAAGTCTTCAAACTGTTGTTTGCACTACGAATGTCGACAATGCAGCAGTTTCACCTTGGATAGTAAATATTTTTTGTAAAAAACGATACAGCTTTTCAATTACGATTTCCTGGATCAAAAATTTTTCGATGTATACATGATAGAGGTATTTCTTCTTCCAAGCTTTCATCTCTTCAATTCTAGCTATTTTGTCCTTACGCATCGTATAATTTCTATCAGTACTAGTGTACTATTGCAATGCTTTTACTATCTTTTCTATTCTCGCAATGTATACCGAAATTTGTTCTTTACGTGTTTCTTTAATAAAATCCGCTTTTCCACATTTCCTCAAGTTTTTATAACCGTATTTTATATTTTAAGCAGTATTGAGGTTCGTCTTGCATACAAATGTAACCGGCACATAAAGGACATGTGTATGTATTGTATGTATTTATTTATCTACATTATGACTTCCTAACCTCAGTTTGAGTCCTAACTGTTGGATCTGACTCATTGCCTTCGATGTTGTTGTTTGACTTTTATTGTAATTAACAATTATGAATTCATTGCGTCTCAATGCAACATAACGCTGGCAAAAAAGAATTTGGCGTTGATCAACCTTTGCAGGATGTGCCCAAGCATTCGTGTTTAACGTGGTTTTGTGGAGGTGATCGGAAAACCATGCGAACATTGTTTATCACTGATTTGAATTAATCACTACCGATTCCAAAAGAAGTTGAACATTTTAGAATGATCTCTCTGTTATAAAAGGACACAAAATCAAATTTATAAGCGGTATAAATTATATATATATATATATATATA
>KN716783.1:1503-22836 GCA_000816705.1 Dictyocaulus viviparus | reverse complement strand
ATATATATATATATATATATATATATTGTTGATGCTTCTTTTGTTATTTTCGTCTATGTCTTGTTACTTTGTTATGTTAAGGACACACTGCTATCGTAATCAACTGATGTATCTTCTAACAACACTATTTGCATTAGGTTGTTATTTAATTGTATTGCCATTCATTCCAACAACATTCTACCACCGCCAATTCAATGAAACATGGGTAATCCACCACAATCAAACGCTCAAACTTGTATGTCATCCAGTGTTTGCAGATTGTGGTGAGTCAAAACGATGCCGCTGCAAGGATTTGTCTGGTCTGATCAGTTGCACTAGACTTCCTACTGCGTAAGACTCTAATTACGCAATAAACGTGCTTAACATACTGACATTACTCAACTTCCTTATAGCAACCTAGTCCTTATTCTATGCAATCAGTTAAAGCTGTTCACGGAATCTTCAAGTATTTCCACGGCACCATTAAACAAATATTGTCAACTAAAATATGACGTTAACACACGGATTAGTCGTTAACATAACAGTGAACAGTACTGTTTCTAGAAATTTGGTCTTATAAATGAAGTGCGAATTTTTTCATTATCAGAAAGATCTTCAAAAAGAATACTGAGTCGAATTCAGTTTTTTATTATTCCTTACTTGCTTTCATTAAAATATCATCCAGTGACTGAACACCGACAT
Organism: Dictyocaulus viviparus; assembly: GCA_000816705.1. NCBI lineage: Eukaryota > Metazoa > Nematoda > Chromadorea > Rhabditida > Metastrongylidae > Dictyocaulus > Dictyocaulus viviparus. The sequence goes on along the minus strand of KN716783.1, from coordinate 22,155 downwards.
TCATCATGATGTAAACGTATATGCTTAAAATATCGTATGAGTAATGTTTGAGATGATTGAAACTATTATAATAGCTGATTGGGTTTGGACCACCATCCAAAAATTATTATTTCTCGCTACACGATCAAATTACGCTATAAGCCAATTCTGTTAAATGTGAGCTTGATAAATCTAAAGATAAAATTATAAACAAATAAGAGAAAAATAAGTCATTCTGCGCTTTTAGTTTATACTATTGCAAACCCTTCTAGAAGTACGTAATAAATAAATTTTAGCAAATAAGACAATGTTTAGGCTTTGGTTGTCTGCCATAAACAATCAGAATATGTGAGGTGAATGTTGAATTGTAGCGGTAACATGTCGATCGATATTTGCTAATTTTTTTTTCCGGTTTTCCATTCGTGTATTGTGAGATGCTCGCTATAGGCGTTGAACAAAAGCGGCCTTGAATGAACTCACATCGTCGAAGCAACAATTGACAGAACTGAACAAATTGAGTTATAATCGGCATATGGCAGAGTAAAGGATTGAGGCGATGACGGCAAAGAAGATCGGTTAGTATGAAAGGCGTAAACGTGGTGACAGAAAGAAATCATATTCTATTTTAATGTAATAACAGCGGACATTCAGTGCATAATTTTAGAGAAATTTCGAGTATTTCCAGAGCTTTATGACATTTTCCAGACATGATTGTAGAAGATATGGAAAGCAAAAAAAGAATAGTAATACTCTATGTGCTTTTTTTTTCTTGTGAACATGAATAAATTATGAAATGTAAACGTTTTTCTTCAAAACATATGCCAACAAGACGAAAAATAAGATTCATCATCATTTGAAATTAGAAGGTAATGTAGTAGGAGTCTAGAGGTACGCCTAGCTCGAGCATTCATAGGAGCGGTTATGCAGTTAAAACAAAGCTAGTGTTTGAAACGATGACATACGCAGTTATTTGCACCAGTTCCGATTTTGTCCGTAGTTGCAAAATAAACAATTCCGGTATTTGTTTTGAGACTACGAAACGAACTAACTTTAGATTTTTACTTCGTTCTCGCCATGTTTTGTTCATTATTCAGTAGCGTTTATTCAAACAGCAAACAATAATCTGAAGAATCACAAACGAATCTAAAGTGGGCGAATGGAATGTGTGGATGGTGGAAGTGATGCTCACAACTGCCACTGTCACCACGCTATGCAAGCACATATTCTACGCTACATATGTATACATACAAAAATTAACACTCACGGCACAAAGATAATCTGTGTCCGGAAGACGGTAGCATGAGAAATAAATGAAGATTAAGAAGAGAGTAATAAGAAAGGAATAAAGTGATGACTCGTACAAAAAGCTGAGTTTAGCAGTTACGTCTACACTTGGCGGACGTATGAGATTCGCAAGTGGGCTATTATAACTGATGCACAAATTATACTCAAAACAATCCATCTATAACTTTTAACAGCAACGTTATAGAATAAATTATAATATATTAATAATACAGATTCATTAAAAGATCAACGTAGAAAAGGCCTTTTGTATATAAATATGTATGAATGCACACACACAGTTGTACATTTCTATACAACAAATTGCAGGAAATAATGGTAACTATCGAAAATGGATAAGAAATAAGTATTGTCTAAACAAGACGGCATGCGAATTCCAGATCGAAGTAGGTAAATAATGCAACAATAGAGCGTTACGCCCGGTGTTAGGAAAAAGGGCTAGATGTTGTCGCTTGCGAAAAAAAAGCGGTTTCAAGTGATCATTTCAGCGCCTAAATCAAATACAAAACAGCTGCATTTGCCTTAATAGTGTGGAACAAACAAGTTTCAACATTTTGCTTTTTCATATGCTATTGTTGAGGGTACGCTTTTGCTTAGCTCCGACATAAACCTGTAGAAAATTTTACTGAATGAAATACAAGGGAAGACAGTACCGGAAGCGTCATACATTTCATGTTTGCGGTAGTGAGTTGGTCACCTGGCGATTAGGCTGTGATGCAGCTGCGACGGCGGCTGCTTGTCGAGCATAAACGGCCATCACATCGTACGGTGAGTAGGATGTAGGTAGCACGGTGTTGGGAAAAAATGACGAATAATAACTGGTAAGGTCAGGCGCCTTAATGCCATCAAGATGATGATTGCAGTTGGCCGCAAATAGGGCCTGTGTGGCGAATGGTGGAAGGGAAATACCCAACGGTAGCCCATTCGGTACCGTTTTAATAGTCGACTTCGGCTTACGGCGTGGACGATACTTGTAGTCAGGGTGTTCCTAAAATAAAAATCAACAGCTTTTAAGGTTACGTATTGATATCTACTTTCACGGCTAAACTAAAATAAAGAGTCGCAATCAGTGAACACTCATTGAAGTAATATAGCCATAAATCTTTATTGAAAACAACAGTTTCCACTTGATGGCTAACTAGATTTGCATTTTCCTTCCTATTTACCATACCTTCATATGAATTGAGCGCAACCTCTTCGCTTCGTCAATAAATGGGCGTTTGTCTTTGTCGGAAAGCTGCTTCCATTCAGCCCCAAGTCGCTTGCTAATTTCCGAATTATGCATTTTTGGATTATCCTAAATGAAGACGTTGGATGTACAGTGTAAATACCTGATTATCAAATAGTCATTGTAGAAAACAGGATGTAAAATTAATCATAGCTAATAGTTTCCGGCTTCAGTGTTCTAAATTAAAAACCTGAGCCATTTTCCTTCGTTGTCCTCTGCTCCACACCATAAATGCATTCATAGGGCGCTTTACGTGAGTATCCATTGGTGACTTAGAATCCAGTGCCGACGGTGCAGGAGATACCCCAGACGAAACAGAAGCTGTTTCATCATCATCAATCAACGTCAATGATGAGTCTTCCGGTACATATGACGAGTAAAGCAGTGATATACCATTCATCTAAACCATAACGAAAGAGAAAAAACTTTATTGTTGAAAATGTAAGAAAACTTTCAAAAAGTAAGCGATGGAGGGTTTGGGAAAATGGATTAAATGTGAGTAAAAAAAGAGACGACACACAATAGTAGGAGTATTAGGAGTAATAGTTGCAGTTAGGAAAACAAGCAACTAGAAATGAAGACCGGCACTCGTTGCGTTTGTTTCTTTGTGCGACACTGTTCGCTCGCAAACATGATACGTAGGCGGGGTAAGGCGGAGCTCGGCTTGGAGTACGGTAGTGAGCCAACACATTCTGCCAACTGGTGAAAATGATTGCATGTTCGCCATTGGCGCATTGCTGCGAAAACGCATGAACTCTTACTATTTTAGGACAATTATGAGGATAAGCTTGGAAGATGATTACGAATTACACTGTATTTAGTACTCCCGATCTATCACCACTGAATGATTAGTCTCAAAGCCTACCAAGTTAATCAGGCAGTGAGAAACCGTTTAATGTTCTACCTGAACATATTATGAATAGCGTGAAAAAATAAAAATTTGATGTTGTAAGATATTGCTGACTAACCTCTAGTGGCGAAGGGTAGTGAATTGGAAGTCTTATTATTGCGAGAAGAACCAATCGAAGCGTAAGCATTCAAATGCAGCACCCAATCAGCTGGATATAATCCACTTTGTTCAAGTGAGAAAAGCGGCCCGCTGCCTCTAAATTGGTTACACTATGCTCTCTTAAATGTAAAAAAGCGGTTGTTTTCAGTATTTTACGAACAAATAGGAGTAGCACAAGCTTCTTGAATTACCTAGAAATCCTTGAAGCAAAATACAGTGAAACGTACTCGTTCACAAAAATTGAAATTTTCATTTGGCACTTCATTCCAAACACGAAAATAGTTGAATGGAGCTGATCAATTAAATTTATAAATTGATGGTCTATAAGAGTTGTAAAATGTTCTCCATGGTTTTAAATAGAATGGAATTCATCGTTGTATCAAAGTGAGCACCATAACAAAGGACAATGTAAATAATAATGAGGCTATTATTAAGGTTGTTATTCTTGTTCGTTACATTATCATCATTATCTACATTACCGATGTTATTATTAATTTTGTTTCTTTCTGGTGTCATCTTCACCATTTATTATCATATAAAGATTAATATTTTTCCGTAATTGTTAGTATTAGTAGTGCAACATGCAACATTTAACTTTATTAATATTCATTTTGAAATTTTCCCTACTGCTTTCAATATCACTGTTTTCATTTTTGTTACTAATCTTCACACATTAAGCTCATGATGAAAACATTATCTTGAAATATTTGAAAAAATCAAATTGAACATAGACGAGTGTTTTCTGACCGACCTCTTCGCCATCGATATTTGCTTCTCGGTGCTGATCATAGTGGTTGCAATTAATATGACACTTAGTTACGCTGATTAGCACCATGGTGGGAAAAGAATAAGAGTGATCGTTATCCATTATAATTGTCTGAGTACTTACGCAAAGAACAAATATTACACTTTCGAATTGCAATAGTCGAATTATGTTGCACCTCCAGTTTGCCAGTTACATTACTGATCAAGTAACTAGCGATGTGACTATAACAAAATTCTTTATAATATTTACATTTATTTTTTTATGATTTTTTTTTCAAAGTTAGTTCCACACTCTTTGACCAACTACTCGACTATATGGAGCAAACGCTGCCAAATATTACTGTATCATAATATTGTTATATTACATATTTCTTAATTTTGTTGCTCTAAAAACTTCCCTCTTGATTGTAATTCGAAAGATCTGTCGCTTCAGCAACGTCTGTCTGCCTGTCGTTTCTTTTAGTTCAAAGACAACATTCACAAATGTCTTCAAGATCGACACGATTATGGGTAAATCTTCACTTTCAGTGTGTATCTGCTTGAATACACGACACATGTCGAGAGATTTCGTCCTCTCTACGCAGTCTCTACTTCTTATTTCTAATACGGCTGACTTTTCGGTTTATGGCGTTCTTATAGCTTCTTCAGCAGATGTCTTGAGTGTCATAACGGATGGAGATGTTCAGTAACAAATTAATAGAGCTTAATTTCTCGTTATTTTATCATAAAATGTGTGCTTTATAGATAGGTTTTCAATTATTGTAATCGAGATAATTGCCATTCATATTTAGTAGAGTGTTTTGTTTGACAATAATTGTTTGAGCGTGTCAGTCATACTGCACAGGAATGAAGTTTTTGTGACCTGTAGACATTATTATTATTGTCATGTGTACCCATACGTGTATTAGAGGTTTATAGCAATTGTGACGCACTTCTCTCAGGTGAATTAGCCACTCCATCCAGATACTTCAAGCTCCATAGTGGCGAGTATATGCATTCTGCACACGAATGATACTTACTGTTAATAATTTTGAACCAATTATTTGCAAGCTTTCAACCACCACAAGGCAATGTTTAGCGAGTTAACGACTGAAACAGCAGATTTACAATGTGATAGTTTATGTCGAACGAATAATAATTATGGAATTTCTAGCGATAATAATAATAATAAAATAATAGATATAATAATAATAAGAAGAATAGTTATAAGACAGTGGCTACATTTACAAATACAGTGTTTTATTTGTTGATTTTGTCGGAAATTTGGAGTAAATGATTGGAAGTCATTTCAAAGGGACTCGAGTACATTTTAAATTAACAGCTCCCGCATTCACTATATAATCATTTGAACGTGAATCGTTTGTAACTCACAAATAGAGTCTAATTAATTACCTCTTAATTTCCTTACGCTAAGAACTCGTCGTATACTTGAATCTAACTGAAAATGCAAGAGAGTTATGACACCTTATAATGTGATAATCTAATTGCATAACTTCTACTGGGTAGTCTCATTAAATAGTGAAATTGCAGATTACATCTGTAGACGATTTATGAATTTGTGTAATGGAGCAATATCATTATTTGAGAATTGACATGAAAATGATAATGAAAAGATCTTACATGGACATTGATTTTATATGCAAGATATTAAGCCTGACGTAATCACAATGCTCTCTGCTTCAGCACTTATTCAAATTATGAAGCACATGTAGCAAAATAACAAATTTACCAAGTTGGACAGCAGGAGTTATAAAATCCATTTTAAATTTTCAATAAGTCGAATAGAAAAACAGGAGCTATATTTCGAAGAACATAGTTGTCAGCGCCAATTGGTAGTATTCATGAGCGAAATTGCATAGAAATGAATCCTTAACACCAATTCCCCATTGTATACTGATTGAACACGACAGTATCCTAATGAAATTGCAGCAAATTGTAACTTATCCACTACAAGAGATGAAATTAGCGGCGTATTCCCACTGTTGGTGGCACTGCAATAACACAAATGAATGACGTTTACAATTGAACCGTTGAAAGCATGACTCAATTTGTTTACAGTAACGTCAATAGAAAATGATTACAGCACATTCATAATCCTATTGTTTTTTCGCTTTTGGTGTTCGATATTCACTTTTTGCATTGTAGAATACAGTAATGTACGAACATATTGGAAATTACTATATAAGTACTGCTGATTTCATAAGTCGCAGACTTTTGGATGAGCTATTGCTGAAACTCGCTGTAATTATTTTATTAAATTAATTTGAATCGTGTTTTTCGGATGTAAAATTTGAAAAATCATCTACACTGCCATCAATGTTTTTTCTCAGATACTGGTTTCGATATTTTTCAACCTCAGTGGGAATCATTTTTTAACAGAAATTTTGTTGCCTCTCAATTTTTACCAAAAGAATGTTTTAAGATAATACAATATAAGCTTCGACTTTGATTAGTGACTTTAGAAGCCGCTTACGTATTCGTGTTCAACGTTGTATAGTTAGTAATGAATGTATCTACATATTAACTTAAGTTGACAACACTTCACCAAAGCAGTGCTGCTAGTCTTACCCAGACTTTGCTTGTGTCAATTTGTCAACCTCAAAAGGGATGGGAGGCTTGAATGTACTCATTGAATCGGTTCTGCAAATCATTGTGACTCTTTCACCACAAAGCTGGGTGCTATCGCTGAAAATGACTACTGCACGTCTAATCTGACCAATTTTTACGGAGGTCGTGCATTACAAAGTAATGAAAATTATAAATTATGGCACATTATCGAAGCTATTTATTCTTTGGGAAGTTATTTCAATGATCAGATTATTTGCCATTACAACTGAGTGCTCTTCACAAGAATAAGAAAATAGCAGATCAGCTAAACAGTCATCCATGATAAAATAACTTCTGTCTAAACCTCGTAATGCTATTTACATAAGCAAGTTTATGGTCGGTCCACTAAAGACTAAGCTTCAACAACTCTTCAAAAAATAAATTCACAAGAAGTATTTCAGTATTTTTTTTTTTGCTCAAACAATAAACCAGCCCAGTTCATACACTTTTGACATGGTTGCTACTTTCGACGAATTACCAGACGTGTTCAGCATAGAATTTTCGTAAAACGGGCGACGTCACTAACATATATAAATCAGACAGGACTACTGTCCAACATACAAATTCTTTAATAGTACTGATTGATTGAACATTATTAAGACATCTTTCATTAAAATCACGAGGTAATCAAATAGAATTGTTTCAAATTAGTAGTATGTAGATTGTATGTTGTGACATGAAAGAGTGTAAAGCTGTTTAAGTAGCAATTAAATATAAGAGTACCAAAAAATAATGTCTCATTAATAATGCATATCGAAAAAATACATTAAATATAAATGCGAAAAAAAAACTATAAATATGATCTTTCTATATTTTCAAAACGGAATATTAAAAACAAAAAAAGATTGCAGCTTTAATGTTGGTAGGATGAATTAGTTACGCATTCGACTGTATGTTGAATCGTGACTTAGTCAAAACAATGATTTACTATAGAAAATTAATTTTGTAGTCATTATCGTCACAGATGTTTGCAATATCACTTCATCAGGCCTGAAAAGAAGGAAGACTCATTGTGCTCAGAAGCGAAGTCAAACTCTAGAAGTATAACGATGCAGTACCTCTGTCATTATGTTACAGATTTTCATAAAATTAAGTGATATTCTTGAATTGTAGTGTTCTCTTGCTAGTCAATGCCAAATCTTTTTTTTTTTTTGATAACGTGATAGTAATACCACCAGAAAGTACCAATTAGTTGCTTAACAATCATTAATACATCATTAGAAGTTGTGATACTTTTACATTCGTTAATAATATGAAACATTTTAGAGGATTAATGGTGCAACATTACATATTTGGAATCGATATTCTCAATGGATATAAATAAGGATGTTCTGTTCTTGCCATATAAGAGCAGCTGAATAGACGATATTTACTGACATCTTCATAAAGCTTTCTCTCTGTTATTTCAGATAAGAGCTCGTTATCAGTGAAGTAAAGACCAATCGATTATATGCAGCAAAATAGCAAATGTTTGAGATACAGTGAATGAAGCTAAATTGTCTATCTGTTACTTGATACTGCTAACATCATGTAAGTCTTTCTAACTGAAAAACTTCTCAGTAATCGCATAGCTTAAATTTTCAGATAGTCTACGTCATGGTGGATTTTTTCAAGCTCGACTACAGTCAAAAACGATTCTTCACATGCTGTGATAAATTGCATGTCAAAGTATATATTTAAAAAAGAAAACCTTTTTTTAAAAAATTAACGTGATCATGAAATGCAATATAGGAAATGATGACGCATTATCAGTTTCAAAAAATTGACGATTAATGAAATTCAAAAATGTATATGCAGAAAATTTTTCATTAATGATACTTTTGTAAGATCAAACCTGTGGAAATGATGAAAAATATACCCATAATGTGAATAAAATTGAGCAATCAAAATATTTATAATTGCATGCCAAAAATTTGAATAACTTATCTGTTTTGCCGGCTATTTTCATTTTAGATAGCTTTTCTTATTATCATAATTCTGACTTTGATTGCCGAAATAATGGAGTCTATATATTATGTGGTCGATGGATTGTCAGAAATGTCTACAGTTCTCACGATACTAATAGAGGTTTCATTTGTATCAATTGAATGTTTTGAAGACTTTATAATATATATGAATATCGATCCACTATGTTTAAAATATCAGATTTCATGCATTTTAGGTATTACGACGCAATATATTATGTGGTCGATAGATTAAAAATATGTTAAATTCTGTGACTTTCCTATGTTTCAGATCTGGGAATATGTTGTCACATTTTTCATGATTTTAGCTTATTGTCGAGAAAGCTGTTCATTGATGCTTCCATTTGTTGGACAAATGGTGAACAAACCAACTTTGTATCAAATTCTTCAAATTTTTGAGCTCATAGGAAATGAGTGGGAAAACACATAGCCACGTACTATCTTATTGCTTTTTTTGTAATGAATTTTGTAGCCATTGAAAATTGACTAGCAGATTGATGAAACTTTTTTAAAATTCAGATCAAAATAATAGATTTAAGGATTTTGTTCAATAATTACTTTCATTTGTTTTGTGCAAATAGGAAGGCCCAGATAGGAAATTCATACCCTGATTCTTGTAGGCGATAAGTTTCATGGATTTATAGATTGGAATTCCATTGTCATATAAGAATTCTTAGAAATCAAATGTGAAAAGACAACTCATAAAGTTCAGAAGAAAAATGGATAATTCTTTTTCAGTTTACTTCAAATTTTACAGATCGTTGTTGTAGTCATCATGTTGATACTTTTACTTCAATTGCTCTATTGTATCATAGTTCCGTATTCCCAGCTGGCTGAACAATTATTTGTTGATGGTCGATATACATTTCTAGAACGTGAAAAGAAGTGTGAGTAGTTCATACTATATTTAGCTACCATCGCTTGATATGTTTCAGTAATGGAAATTTGTGTCACTATACCAAATTTCAGTGTTTGCAATTCTAATCGTTGAAGCTCTACTAACTGGTCTCGCAATATGGTTTCTCAACATTGGATTCGCAACATATTCTTATTTTGATTTCATTAGCAAAAAGAAAGCCAGAAAACCGGCAAAATCTCCTTTTAATCAAGTGAGTCCTCACAAGTATTTCAGGCCACTGAGAACAATCATGCTCGCTTTTTAGTAAAGGTATTTTAGGCGAAATTCGAACCATAATTATTAGCACTAGGCAAGAATCAATGAGTTGTCGATAATAGATGAAAAGCTTTTTGATGTAATTGCAAAAACAGTGGCTATTGTCTAAGAGGTCATGTTTTACAAGAGAAACAACTCAGGAGTTCGTCCTTGTTCGGAACGACAGCATTGCTGTTCGTGCTACACACAGCACTGAATCATTTGCAAATCCTAACTTCAATAGTAATTCAGATGATGATGACGAGGTGTTTCAAAAATCCTCAAATGTTCCATCAATTATTTAGTTCACTTAACAATACAATAGAACATATTTGCCATGATAAATCATGAATTTGGATTATGTTGTACTGACACTGATTGTGCATCATAATGTATGTGAACTTAAATAAACTGACAGCAATCCGAACTCTATCAACGTAGTTTTCAGTAGGTTACTAAATAGCAGTATACTTTACTCCAGTTAGGAATTTCAGCACGAAGCATATGAGCCCCTATGAATATAACTTTCTTTACTCAAACAAATTTGTTCTAGAGATTTAATAACTGGCATCTCAGTCCGACTTTTAAATCACTCTTTCACTACGTCACTTATGAACGTTCTCCATGAACTAAAGCCGATTGAAGCTTCATGCGATGACTTGCTTAGGATCTAGCTTATGTTCCTCAGTCTGGATTTTGAAAAAAAAAACCTACGCTATTTATTAATTCCATGTTAATATTGCATTATATATATGTAGCGACACCACAACAGTGAATCAAGTAAAATGAAGAAAATAGGATACCTCATATCCCAAAGCCTATTAGTTCATAGACATTCTTGTTTATTTTCACTCTTTTGTAATAGGTAATAATGGTATTTTTCTTATATCCTTGGTGATACTGAGTAAATCACAAAACTTCGAACCCTAGACAGCACTCGAGCGCGTACGTAGTGATAACTGATCTGGTGTGCTACTGTGCCATTACTGCATCTCTAAACTTATAAAATAGTAAGCCTCATTGCCGTCATAATATACAAGTCGCTCTAACTCCACGATTACCAATTCTTATAACTAGAAACTAACTATGAACACTGCGAAAAAGAAACCAATGATTCCTGATATCGTGATCCGGCTCGGCATCAAAATGATACAATCATAAAAACATTATTGACACCCTAATTATTCAGCCTTCTAAAAACGCGATACTAGGAGAAAAGTAATAGCAAACACAATTTATATCACTAGATTCTGCAACCATAATCATCAATGAAATGTTTCGTACTTCCAACCACGGCACTACAGATATCTGAATTTCTTTTATTTCATGCATATATGACATGAAAAGAGAATTACCAAAAATGTAGCTTCCTAGACAAATTCGCAGTTCTGTTTTCCAGCAGAAAAAGACACACACGTAATGGTGCAAATTTTCGGAAAAGTACAACATCCACAATATGTTGCCGAAAGGCATAATTACATTGAATAAAACTGAAACAACAAATTGATATTCAGGATTGGAATAGTGTTTCACCTCAATGATAAGTAATCTTCCTAAAATAGAAACGAGAATATTAATCCGAAAACAGGAATAAGATACAAAAAATTTGTTTCACATCAATATGAGGAACCTACTAGCACTGTTAATGTGTTATCAACATTTAGCGCTCAACAGTTGTGTCCATACAAAACAGCAATAGAGCGTTGATACATGATATATCAGGGTTTAATGAAAACAGAGTAAGTCATTCCTATAAGTAGCAAAGACTCAAACTAAATCTACAGCCAGTACGATCGGAATTAATACAAAATTAACAATAATTACGAGACAGACTCGGAATGTACTGAGTTTAACGTTGCATTTCTACTTGAAAAAAAACTAAATTATTAGGCGATAAATATGAAGATTTTGCCACATTATGGCTACGGCAATAACACAACAAAGAAACACGCCGGCTTTGTTCCTACAACAAATGAAATATCAGAAATTACAGATGAGATCACGTTTACACACTAGACAGTAAGCAAAAAACTAAACACAGAAGTAAGACTTCGTTAGTAGACATTCAGTTTAAAGATCATTGAAATGAGAAAATAGACCAACCTTGATCCGAAAAACGGTAAAAAAACATCCAAAATTGTTGCAACAAGATATAAAACAATTTTGAGAAATTCAACCTGTAATCCATGTTTTTTAAATAGTAATGAGACATATTTCGCTAATCTCATGGAGTATATATGTACACTTACTACAATATTAGCACTAGAAAGAAAAACAGCGTTGCCCCAGGCAGGACCTGATAGGCGAATATCCAAAGTATCCTTTATGGAATTCTCCATACGAACCATCTGAAGTGTTAATTTTAATACAAAATAGAAACTCTATAAATGAATAATTAACTCACATGATTTTCTACTGATTCGACGCTCTCTTCAACACGTTTGAAACGATCGTTATATTGGTAGTCTAGTCTGTTAGCTATACCTTTCTGTTCTTGTTTCAAAGCCTAATGGATAGACACATTACTTAACAAAATTAATATTGAGAGTACAAACGTAAAAGACATATGCATTATATTTGCAAATTGAAGATAACCTGGAATTCTGCTTGGTGAAGTTCAATGGTTTCGTTCATAGTTGTTTCAAGACTCTTAAACAACTTAAATGCGACAAACTAATTATATCAAAATCAAGAAAAAAAAGACAATCTCACTAAGTACTTTCCACGTTCTTCTTCCAGTGCACGAGTCATGTACGCCAACTCAGAGTCTAGTCGAGACTTTATAAAAGAAAAAAAACAGAATTAATTATGAAAACGCAGGAATACAAAGCTGTTGAAAAGCATATGCATACTTCGATTCGAATAATTTGATCGCCCATTTTAGTCAAAAGATATCGAAAACCGCGTAGATCTTCCAGGAGTTGAGGCGAGAACTCTGACGTCTCATCTGGAAGTGCTAATGAAGATGATGGTGACAGTGGCATGGAAACGTCCGACTGAAATTTCTTCAGCTTGTTATGATAACTGCAATAAAATCATTTCAAAAAACGACGGAATGAAGCTACTCTAAATCAAAGTACGCTACATGAAAAAAAAAGCAGAATCATTTTCGCGTCGTACAAAACCAATTTAATTGGAAGTATACTGTAAATAGTAACATGTAAATAGTAATATCGCATTCCAACTAATTATAAGTACTGTGAGCATAAAAGCCAAACAACGAGCTGAGTTCAGGACTAAAAATAAAAAACAGAACAGATGGTTATGAAATTTGAAGACACATACTTCTACATTCATCAAGTACTACTTTATGGCCTAGCGCTTCCTTATTAGTTAAAGAAAACAAAGAAACTACTCGACCAAAATTAATTATGTTTGTTCACCATTTCAGTTTTGTCATTTTTCTCCAGCTGGTTGTCCATCAACGTCGACATGTCATTATTACCTTTACTTCGTACTAAGATTGATGCCTTTTGCAATGATGTTTGAGCAGGTAGAGAATCCGACTTCCTTGACGAACACCTAGACTATCGTTTCCAAGGAACAAAAAGGATCAAATAAAATCCATTCAAAGATGGTATAAACCTGCTAACTGTCTGTTGTGGACTTTCGAAGTCAGAGCTTGCGTAGAACTTAGACTGCCCAATTTTCAAATCAGAATTTGTTCCTAAGAAAAGAATAGCTGTTATTAAATTACAAAGCGAATGATATGTTTTTGAAAGATCACATAGGCAAGATATGAAATGAAATAGTAAAAGCAAACACACCTTCATTAAGATCACTAACATTGTCAGCAGATCCGAAAGTATTTTTCAACCGATGCGCAAGCTCAAGTGGAGCAGCTATTACAGTTTCTGTCATGCCTTTCAAATTGGCACCCGTTCGCCTAGCAAAAAACACGCTTGTTGAAGTTGAACATCGAACACGAAAAATGATACCTAATCCCGTGCCCCACCGTCGACATAACGGTAACTCTTCCGAATCCGGGACACCGCTTTCAATTTCCGCTAGCCGTTGCTCATAATTAGCTAGCTTCTTCTATGAAATAAAAAAAGGAATTCCAAACACAGAGATAGTTAGTACACATAAGAGCTTGAAAAAAGGCAATTCTACTGCAATAAAATTTAAATTTGAAACGTCCCAAAAACCTGTAGGTGTTCAAGTTCATTTGTATGTCGTCTATTTTTTTTCTCAAAATGTTGCTTCAAACGAGCCATTTGTGGGTTGTCAACGCCTTTTTGGCTCTCAGACCCATGAGTCATCATTAAGAACTCTTCAACATCACCTGAACTTCATTTTTACAAGTTTGTTTTTTTTTTCCTAAATAAAATGTCCCAGAAATTCAAGTTTTCAGTACGTTCTCTTTCAAGACTGGTGTGCTTCAAGCGTTCTTTTGCTGACTCAATTTTTTGAAGCAGTTTTGAACGCTCTCGATCATCACTCCCAGGAGATCCACTGATACCATCTTCTGATGATCTCAAGCTACTACGTTCTCCATCTGTTGCCTAAAAAAATCGAAACTTAAAAATACAGAAATATCAAATTGACATGCAGAAATCTTATACAGATACCACACACAAACCAATCAAGGTAGTCACTGGATGGAAAAGAATGCGACTTTTAAAAACTCCTTATTCATAATTATACGTCTTAAACAGATCCTCATAATTAGTCAACCTATCAGTGCGAAATAAAAGATATTGGTTTCATTTCTATGTTACTCATGAGTTGTGTTTAGGATAGAAAACATAACATTTCACACTTTCATACTTGCTGAACTAATTAAGCGAGATATTGGTGAATGCGCGATGAAATAATCCAACACAATGTATTCCTTCAAATTCACTTATATACAGTCAGAGACATTCCTATTGTATATTCACATTATGCAGGCTCATAAACATCAAACACTTCAATAAATGACTAAGACATCAATCTACCATGCGTTATCGAACCTCATTGAATGTAGAATCCAGCATTAATTATCTCTAGCGGGTCGGAAGAGTAGGCCTATGTGTTTAGGTTGAGAAGCAACAACTGAACTACAGAAATGACGACTGGTTTGCTGCAATCGGAAGTTTGCACTAAACACAGTAAAAATACGTGAGATTAATATTTGCAGAATTCCAGAATAAATATCAGCATTGAAAATCAAAATCGTTTTAACATATAACATGAACAATGTCTCATTTATTTAAGACACATCGATAGAATACAAAGCGTAACTCCTTTGCAATAGAGATATGTTGAACAGACACAATAATTTTTTCATAAAAGAAATTTCGCAAATCAATAATATCACTAGAAGTTCTAGGACAAGAAAAAATAGGTCTCGAGATAGAAGACAAATTCAAATGAGTAAAGCAGCACTTCTAATAAACTAATAAACCATATCTATTGAAAGATTCAAAAAGGACGACAAAAGTGATAAGAGTGTATACCTATATGAAATAAATAGCTAATTTGCGCAAAAAAGTGCCGTTATTTTGGCAGTTGATTATTTTCAAAATTCTATGAACATAGTACGTCAAAGTAATGTCCTCTCGAAACCGTCAACTCGTCGTCGACCAATTTGGGCCAAATTCGAACTATCATCTGCAGGCGAGGTGAGGCATTCCATTTTATTATCTGGATCATCCACAGAAAATGATGTGTTGGATGACGCACGGTTCACTACACCTTCCAATAAACCGTTCTGAGTGAATCTGGAAGAATTTGATATATGAAATGTTCTCCATAAAAGAAACAAGTATCCACGAAAATACGCTTGGCATCTGCAAACTAAGATCCCACATGAAAAAAGGAAGAAAAGCTGATACTAGACACTGTAAAGAGCACATCAATCCATCAACAATAAGAACTTACGCAAAATCTTCATCATCGTCAGATCTTTGGTCCAATTTTAAGTAAGGATTTGCAGGCTGTGGACGGAAAAGAATTCCAACCAAAATGAAAAACACGAGAGTTGAAAACTCGACGAACGCATCTGTGATCCATTCTTGATCAAACGGAAGAATATACTAAACAGGGCGCAATAGCTTTAAATTTCAACAGTGCGTCCAGTTATCAAAGCTTTACACTTACCTGTAAAAGCAGTTTCATTACTCGGGTTAAGTAGACGTAGGATATAACTATGATATAGAAATGACGAAAAAGTCGAAGTTTCTCAAGATTGAATGCAGCTTTACCATCACTTCGCGCTCCTTCAGAAAGGTGGTGCATTGACCTAAGTTCCGCAGCTATTTAATATAAATAATTTGTCTAAAATAAGCACTTACCAAATGATAGGAAATATTATAAGAAAGCAGCAAATCATGTCGATAAATATAAACAGCTCAAACCACATTTGGTACCCCTGTTGACCAAATTCGCTTTCTTCAAGTATTACCATGGCAATATTATCAATGATCTGAAATTGAAAGGTGAAATGCAATGAATCCTTATTTACTCAAAAAATTATTGTATCCGCCATATTGCCATATTGATAATCAGGGTAAACATTGACGTGATCTATCTCATTGTAGAGCCACACATTCAGTGTCTTGATGTTACAATGGTGTTCGAATGGGAGTGGTAAATACAATGGATTGATAAGATCAGTCTGTTGCCAAAACAGTGCTGCTCACCCTTCTAGATTACTGAGGTACCAATTCTCCGACCTCTGGAGGATGGTAGAGGCTTGATAAGCCTGGAAGCACTACTCGAACCCACGTAAACATCATCAAGCTCTTGTGTCACTCTGGAACCTTCTACCAGTGCGTCAATCATAAGAAGTGAAAAAGTTCAAAATGTAATAAAAACCAAGCAAAGATAAATATTGAAGCAGTGAGATGATATAACTAATCAACAGCTGTTATGTGCAAAAATATGTTCAGAAAGATTGAGTGATAAAATAAAGAGATAGAAATACAAAAAGATAATACGGTTGATAACAAAGATAATAGTAGTACAGCTGATCACATATAATAAATCGATGAAAAAGTAGTGAACATAAATCATTAAAACATCCCAAATTTATTGCTATTTTTAGTGAAAATCATAGCTTCTCAGGTTAGGAGATTTATTTAGAGCAATTTTAATGAATGTTCGTTCACCCTATTTTCGTAATAAAAAAGTGTCATTTTGAAAGAGCGCTACTGAAGCAGCATCAGATCACGTTAAAAACGACAAAGTCGAAAATAGAATCCGACAAAAAATAAAAACTAAATGTTAAAGTTTTCGAATTGGATTTCCAATCATAATAAAATCATGCTCTTCGAAATAATTGTCAAAAAGTTAGAGATGCACCTTAAATTTCATCTAAGCTACTACTCACTACAATATTTATAATTATTGGTACGAAACCACCCAACCCAATTTATAAGATACAGTGGCAATCGAATTCTTAGCGAAGCTTGACCTAAAATTATCAACGAAAGTGGTATATGGCATTGTCCACATAACTATTTATAACGATCTTTTTAAATTCACACTGCGAGTAAATGCAATCAAAATAGGTAGATGATGAACGTTAACAGACTATCAAATATGCAACTGATAATATGTACAAATAGTATTCTGTTATGTATTCCAACTGTAGAATAATTATAGGCTTCAAAAGTGGTAATCATTTGATTCAACACAAAAATCATCTGATTTTTCAATAATGATTGAAAAATCAAAGGGTCTCCAACAAAATTCCTATTGCGCGCAGGAACAATTCAGCATATTACTTTTTCTATATAGGTATGCTATGCATCATAATCTTTTACTACAAAACAACCACGAAGAGGTCTGACTACCTAGTAGGTGGTTTTGCTAACCTACATTAAATGTATGATAGGATCTTATCGGTACACAGTTTGAGCATTTCAGATTATTTCCACTAAGTATAAATGAAAAATAGAGCAACGTATGCGTCCTTCATTGCAAGTGTTCTCCTGATGTTCTCGGGCTACTTCGTAGTGCTGAATCATTTTTTGGAATCGTGCTCCTGTATTTGTTATTCGTATATAATCTGTCAATTCCTTGGAAATAAATCGTGCATATGTTTGAAAGACGACAGACAACACGTAAATTCAGAGCTAGTTGTCAATGTCGTGAGCCCATTAATGTGGCAATAAAATTAGGCTTCAGATTTTTTGAATTAAACCTGCATGATCTACATTTTATACCTTTCTCGATTAGAAAAAGGACAACGGATTTCGAAAGAACATATCAGATTTATATAATCGTCTTCCTCCAGAGGTACACGAACATGGCTATCGAATCGAATAGATCCAAATATAAATAGTGGGATGAATTTCTCAATTAGTTTTCTAAAGAAAAAGTCTTCAACCTTGTATAGCGAGACCCCATTAATGATTTTTCTCCATAATAATTTCAAATAGCCAGTCGCCCTCGTTGTTTTATTCAAATCAGAGAATCTCAATGTGATATTGTTCTGGTTCCAAACTAATCACAACATTAAAATCAATAATAATGACTTTCTAGAAGGTGTAATTTTCTCCGAAATCGCAAGCTCGTTTTGTTTGGTTCAAATGACTTGCCTTTGTAGCAGAGAAATTGACCGCTTTTCACCGGACGTCATAAATCTTAGAACTCATTGTCTGCTATTTCTAAAGCAGTGTTCAGAAAACCGGATGTTGCGTTTTTGTTTTTATTGATGCAATAACATTTCGAATTCGCGAGCTTTCCGACTACTCATGCCAGGCTTAACTGTTTCAACGATCATTCTCGCTACGATCTTTTCTGTCTTCTGTGGAGACTTGTAAATTCGAACATTCATTGGTATTTACCAGAGACTTTACCTGCTCTATTTGTTGACGCATAAGCTCGAGTGTTCAGAATAAAGGTGTTTTTTGGTAAACTTCAAACTCTGGGCATTTCTCACACTTTCGTGAAAGTGCTGAGTCTGATTTCGTCAAATACAAAAATTTTTCAAACTCTAGTTACGGAAGCAAGCATAAGCACTACATTCCATACTGATTCTGTAAATTCAATTTTTAGATGTTATGTGTATTATTTTTAGATGTCGTGTGCAATGTTATCACTCTTTAGTTAAAAAAAATCAACGCCAAAAGATATGATAGCTCACTGTTGAACTCAAGGACACGAATCTGGTCAGGCAAAGTCTTTCTATCAACGTGTCTCAACGTGGTACATTTTGGTATGGTACTCTACATTAAAAAATGGGTGGCGCAGTGGCAAAATTGTCACTTTTATACGCAGCCCCGAATCAGGATCTACCAAGATATGTCCTTCATCGCTCTTTAATTAGTAACAGAGATATCGGGAAAAAGCACGGATTTGATGAGAAGCGGCTCATTTCAATGCATAAACACGCTGGCATTAGACCATTATGATATTATATGGAACACAATGCCAGCCTGTTCATCTGACTACAATCGTGATGTCTTTAAGAAATTCTTCTACAGTCAAAACGGGCGTTAAAATCACCACATAGAACCTCTTTAAGTACACATAAGCGTTTCGCTCTCAACTTCATAATAGCGTGATGTTTAAATGTAAATGATTGTTGTCAAAGCTAGTCTTCTCAACCTTGAATACCCCATCTCAATTTCAAATTGTGCAGAAAAATCAATGTCAGTCACCCAGTTGAGATAAGCGAGAACACCGTCATCGACACTTTTGTCAATGAATGTTGCGAAGAACGTTATTCACCGGTGTCATAAACAACGCTTAATGGTTTGTGTCTGTTTGGAAAATCTCATGGAACACATATGATGTTCGTACTCAACATATGTGAAACTGCCTCATATAGGATCATTCGGAGTCAGGGTGGTCAACTCGGTTGCTTTTAGTGTTTTGTGACTAAACGCTCAAAAAATTGTAGTATAGCACAACGAGAAAAAATAGCGTAATAAATACAAAACTTCTGTTATACACAAATACACAGAAATGGTACCTGTAAAGGCAGGATTACTACGAAGACCTTTCGATCACGTTCAGTTAGAAAGTTTTTGAAAAACGTGTAGCCTGTGCCAATCAGAATAATCGTTCCGAAAAGAAGAGCACCTTTGAGCCTTAAAAATTTCAACTATTCTAGCCTTATCATCTAATGTTTCTGCAAACAAAATATATCAGAAAGAAGAACCTACAAGTGCGTGATGTAGTAAACAACAGCCCAAATTTCACTTTGCTGCCCATATTTGCTAACAAAAAAGAAATTCACACCATGGAAAAATAACGAGGCAGCTTTTAGAAGAACCAACATCGTCATTAGTCCGTGTACACGATAGACATTCGAACCGCTTAAAGTGTTACCATAGACCATTTGTATTAATTTATAAGCTAATTCAATAACAACAGAACTAATTCCATACAATGATATCACAGTACGAATGTGCGTTCCTGAAAGTTAATTTGTTGCAAGATCATATGAGCAGAGAAAATCGTATGTACCTATGAACTCTTATGTATACATTTTAGTACGCAGCCGAATACATAGAATTGAAGTTCCTAAATTTATTACACAACCCACGAGTATAGGACATAGAGGAGAATAAACGAGCGTACTTTGCGCAGTGGTAGGAGATGCTTGAGCGTTGCGCAAAACTGTTCCCTCACTTCGATTACGCCTCTAGACTAAACGAAGGCTTTAGTTTCTCCATATTCAATAACAATAGAGTCGAATACATTGAGC
>KN716782.1:0-26539 GCA_000816705.1 Dictyocaulus viviparus | reverse complement strand
GGTGTTGAAAGAAACGGTGATCTACCTTTACGATGCTGTAAATGACAGGTTTTTCCAAAATTTTGTTTAGCATTCATTTGAGTCCTAATGCAACAAATACGAAATCATTTCTTTATAGTTTATATGAAAAATAGTAGAGTATTCGTTGAGATAAAACTTTACGCAATTTAGCAATTGTACACACTCAGTGCGCTTGGCGTCTCGATGGGAAAGCAACACTGTTTTTCATGTTGGTGATGCTGTAGTTCATGAATGGACTTGTGACTTTCATAGTAAATTTTTCTGATTTACTAGCTGAAAACTTAGCAGATATGTAAAGCTATAAGTTACTCAACGTCTTTCAGAAGATCAAAAATACCAAACATTTTTGACAAGTTGCAGCGCAATTTCAAGCTCCAGCCAAATAATACACCTGGTTGATGAAAATGGGTAATTTTTATTTCGCAATATATTCAAACGTCTCGTGCTTGCTGATAAGCTGTGTTCAAACGTCGAATATCGAAAAGATCTGAATGTATTTCAATTCAAAGCATGGACATGGTGGAAAAGTGTTGTCTGTTATATATCTCACTATCACAGTTTATCACACATTGATCACCCTCTGTAAAACGCAGCAACACTTGGTTTGTTAACTTCATCCAGATTGCTTCCTTCAGGTGCATTGTCGATTCAGAACTTTTTGGAGAAATCATCTACAATAACTTCCTACCGAAAGTCTTCGCCCGAGCTCGAATGTTTAAGTTGATAAACAGTGATAAGTTAGTGTATATGAAGCGTTGAGAGAGAAAACATTCTTTAGCTTGACTTCATTTGCTTTTTTTATAGGTATCGCATAGAATGTAATATTGAAATATGTGGTACAAAGAGTGTCTGTAGGAATCGAATCCTTGTGAGTTTTAAAAAGTGTTACAAAAATTTTTTCGCATCTCATTAAGTACAGGGAGCACACTGTTCGATTGATTTTGCACTTTTTCTAATAAGTTCATAATAATTGCTAGAACCGTTCGCTGTATAGTTCGAGTATTAATCGCTTAAGGCCAATAAGTGTTAACGATTGTTTAAAAGTATAATTTAATTTCGATTCAAAGAAAAGCGCATCTTACAACGGAATCCCTTGTTCTACGTCATAGGTGAAAGCAAAAGGTTTTTTCGATAATTATCGAAATTAAGAGGACATCGAAACAACAATATGCTTGAAATAAATCATATGCAAGCCGAAGG
This sequence comes from Dictyocaulus viviparus, assembly GCA_000816705.1. Taxonomy (NCBI): domain Eukaryota; kingdom Metazoa; phylum Nematoda; class Chromadorea; order Rhabditida; family Metastrongylidae; genus Dictyocaulus; species Dictyocaulus viviparus. The sequence goes on along the minus strand of KN716782.1, from coordinate 25,318 downwards.
AAAGGCGAAACCTGCTTAGTATTCATGGAGGTTCGAATCCTCTTCGGTGACAATTTTATCTGATATTGACGGTGCAGCACAGTGGTTGGAAGTATCACATTATTATGCGTGTTCGTTTTCCACTGGCGGTCGTTTGACGTGACAACCTGAATGCGCTTCAGCTAAGCATATTCATTATTAAGGAGAAGATGATCCAAGAAAACTTCCCAATAAAAGTTGAGGGCACACACAATGTATGGAGACTAACCGAATAACCATCTAAATCTCCATATAACTGAGTAAAAAAATACGCATATGTAATTGATATTGAAAAATAAAAGAAACTAGCGAATCACCATTAGGATTTAGCGCATTCCTTTAGCTTTATCACAGCATGAGTAATACTAGGTCATTTTCTGCACCCTAAGCTCTTCATTTTTAGCCTCCGAAGTGTGCTTTCACAAAAGAAGAAATAGTTAGGAGGTACTCAACAAAGACGAAGATCGATTCCTTTCAAGATCGAATTTTGACGGGTATATTTATCTTATATGATACTTTACGCAATTTTCAAAAAATCGGAAGTTTTGGAGTTTCTTTCTATTTTTGAACTTAGGAATAATTAATCATCGGCATGAAAGGCAAATCAGAGTGACAAGTGAATGGATTACTGTACGTGGCAACCAGTATACCAACATTGAACAATTGAATGAGAGTAAGGCTTTCACTCAAAAAAAAAAGAACAGCGTCAAATCTGTAATTTTTATTAACTGCCTAGACAGCCACAAATGTTTATAGTTTATGATATATGAATGAATTAATAAATAAATAAGTAAATAAATATGTGTAGAAGACAGCAGGGTTGTGTATTACAAATTTCGTGTTGAGGATTTTTTTTGTCGACAGTAATGGATGATAAGAAGGAGGAAGAGTACGATCAGAATCTTTATAATCATTTCTTAATGGGATTATCATTAAGGTAAGACTAATTTATTGTCATTGTCACTTACAGGTTATTATTAACGACTAACTAAATGTAACAAATTCTTTTAAGTTATCATTTATGAATTTCTTTTAGATTTCTACATTACGTGTTATTCTTCGTAAAAATTATAATTTTTTCCAAAACGTTTGAAACGTTTCACTTTGTGCCTTGTCTGTTCAACAATCGATATTCGTTCTAGCTTAATCAATAACATTACAAGCTTTTCCATTCCTATTGCAAACCTAGGCGATCAAATCAAACAGAGCACAAACGAAATGTACATGGACAGAAAACTACTGCGACGTTTTTCCGTTCCACTACGTCTACACACTCACCTCTCGATTCTATCATTGTAAGCTCTTAAATTCATCATTAATGTCTTCCTCCTTTATATATGAGGCAACATTTTTCACCGAAACAGTTGAGGACAGCGACAGTGTTGTTTATTTCAAAAAAGAAAGCTGCTAATAATGGACATACTAAGGAAAGAAACAACTGTTAGGAAAATCTTAAGAATTTACAAGATATGTAAGCATATTAGCTGTTGTACGCAAAATTATTTTTTTGATATACAATCTAATCGACACTCCTCCTCATCAGATGGTCCACTTCCTCATCAAATGGTCCACCTACCCAATGTTCCTATGACAGTAGCCAGCGTCCTTACACAAAACTGATTAACTAAGGTTCATTATAGGATTTTGGAAAAGATAATGTCACCGAAACCACAGCTTTGTCAAACGTACTAATATCTCCGTCTGCTCGAATGAATGCAAGTAGAAAAGTACTTACACGTTTTCCTAAAAGTGAACCGGCCGTTGAATTAAACAGGTGATTAATTGAACTGAGCTATTATTTTGTTATAATGATAGTACAAACAAAGGGACAAATATGGTGAATTTTTGTAAATGCTTTGTTTATAATTTATTGAATCATTTTTCAAGAATATAGCAAACAGTTGTATGTTTAGGAGTTTCGTCTCCTTTTCTTAAATTGTAAATTTTCATCAGCTGTAAATAAGCCTGTTTATTTTGCTTAGACAATTAATCCTATCCTTTGCTGTGCTGTGATCTGTAATCATTTAGTAACTGTTATTGACTCAGTACAGGACGGAAATATTTTCGACCGTCACGATTCGTAAAGTAACGTTGTCACGAACATCGACAACCGCTACAACTAAAGAGTCTACCACATCCAAAATCATTCCCTCATATGCAGACAACACGACGTTTAGTGAACCATCAACAGAAATCGTCGAAACCTCATCAACAACGTAAGAAATAATTTTATTGTGAATTTAAATTTCAAGGAAAATGACGAAAATGTCAAATGCGATTTCTGCTTAAGAAATCGCTGAGAATAAATGCTAAGAGTGCAACGGAGCTAAAATTTCTTTATGAAAAATATTATATACAGATAAGTGGCTGCTGAAGAGACGAGAAAGAAGTTTTTTCAAATGCGATTTGATTTCACTCAGTAACTTACTTCCATTTTTCTTTCTCTGCTAAAATATTTACAATTCTCGAAACAACATAAACATAAATACATGAAACCTTTAACAAATAGGAATATCAATCAAGTAACACATCAGGCTGCATATATCACATTACGAATGAATACTTTACGAAGTATGACTTATAAAACAAGCGAATTTTAATTAAATCTTACCATTGATCTACGATCAATATGATGCCTCCAACCAGTCAGATTTTCAGAGGTACCTAACATATCCATAGTTCGTTAACTTGCTAGACTGCATTTTTATACATCGAATTTCAAAAATGGTATGAATATTACATATAGATATTTTGAAATATACATTAGAATTCTTAACAATATCCATGTGCGTATAAACAGCTATCTGTCATTTCCTACATTTTAACTTATTAAGTCAGAAAAATGACCAGTTGGATAAAATTATTCGCAATTTTGATTTTTCTTCAGGCCAAGTTAATGAAATTAGACGCTTCAGAAAAGACGAAAGTCCGGAAAAATTAAAAAGACACCATTAGATTTTCTAAAAACTTTGAGTTACGTTCAGATTTATCGCAGTAATCTTCCTGATTCCAACGCAATTCAATTTAGTAGAGCATCCCATGTGCAAATAGTCTATAGAGATTTACAACATTTAAAAAGAAGAGTATTGAAGTTACATCCAACTGATGCGAAAGTAATTACGATTTTGAAAGTTGGATTTTGAATTATCATAACTAGGCTCAAACACGAGATAAGTCGAGAAAAGCTTTGGCTTTGATCAATCCCTTGCGGCGGAATGCGTCTACGCATTCGTGTTCAACGTGATATCGTGGAGGTGATTAAATGCGAGTTTGGTCTATACATTGACTTGAGTTGACCACTTTTCACCAAGTTAGTGCTAGTTTTTCCGGATTTCTCTGGTACCAATTAATCGACCCGGAGAAATGGCGAGTTGGTGGGCTTGGGAAGTGGCTGCGATCTGATTTGGGCTTACGTATCACTGTGTTTATCCCTGTACAGAAACAAAAATCTATATATCGGAATTTGACGAAGTCTCAAAAAGCATTTTCTTTATCCTGTTGGTTGCAGAAGGTTTTTCACTGCAATACTATATCACTATGGTTTAACAACTGGAAGTTTTGGTGGACGCGAGATCCGTCAAATCTAAAGAGTGACGCAAAACATACTCTCAATTGACTGTAATCAACCTTTCATTACTATAGGTCTCTCACTTTATGCACCATCGCTTCGACTACCAATTTCCTTGAAAGGTTCATTATCAACTCCTGAGCCAAATGTGCTGTTGGGGTAACGAGTTGTCTTTGCCGCTTTACGACCTCTTATACCTCAAATTTAATAACATTCATTCCACATTTTAAACTAATAAAAGATAAAACGAGATATTTTTTTGGTAACAATCTACCGAACCCAGAGAAATGGCGAGTTTGGTAAGCCTAGGAAGTGTCCGCGTATGACTGTGATACACCACTGCAATACTGCGCCACTAAATACTTCTTCACCAACAAAACAAGTCCCAAGTAAATGACCCACTTGATTGAATGAATGTATGCTTCATTACGACCTTGCTTTAAAAATATTAGTGGGGCTTGTGCTACAGTAGTATGAAACGTGCGTATTCTACAGCTCAGCTTCGATATTTAGTATGTGGTATAATCTTTTCAAAATTTCAACGTATTAGAAATAAAGATTTTTTCTTCTTTTGAAATCAAGTCGATATGCTAATGAAATGCGTAGCTCTTCACATTTAGGCGTTTTGTCTTTCGTCATTTGAGAACCGACATAATACAAAATGAACAAACCATCAAATCCAAGTTCAATGTGATCACAGCCACATTCTAATAACAATATGCAAATATGATTAAGATTTCAGATATTCTTCATTTCCATCTACAAAACTTGCAAAAACACCTCAAAGCCCATTGCAAATGGTCTCCTCAGGTTCGATTATAGAAAAAGAGGCAAGCACTTTCTTTAATTTGTCAGATGGTAATTATACTACTGTTTAATTATGTCACCTTCCTAGATTGCGCATTTAAACGTAAATGTGGTGAAATCCATTGAGGAGTCAACTAATCCACTACCTAAAACTCATGAAGCTATAAATACAAGAGAAGGCGAGTGCATTTATAAGTGAATTCAGAGTAGATAAGCAATAATATCTAATAATAGTTGTGGAACTCACAAATCCTCGTGACTGGCGGCTCGATGACAGGATGATAAATGAAACAGATTTACTCCAAGAAGGCCAGTTGGTATGTTTGAATGCTACGCTAATTAATAGTAGACACATTTTTAACTTTAACATTTAACCACTGGAAGAAGCAAATATGAGAAACAAGCGTATTAATTGGACATATATCATACAACCTCATAAGCTCAGTCCGGTAACAGTAACGTATCTGTATAGAGAAAAATCTGACTCAATTTTCTCACTTGTTTCTTCAAACCTGCACGTCCATCAATAAGTTATTCATTTTCATCATTAAGTTTCTAATATTGCAGTCAAAACAAATATGTTCATGGTCCAGCATTGAATTTTTTCTTGTTCTTTGGTCATTTTCATCACTCATTGTTTGGATTGCGATGATTATTATTTGTTTCTGTAGACAATTCAGCAAACCTACGTGGATGAAGTTCCGGTAAGTTGATGTATCCATTTCGTTGTTTGACCGATAAATATCAAATTTTAAATTGGTTGAGTAAATGAAAATTATCATATTGATTCGTTATCAGCTCTGCACAATAACTATTTCTTAAACGAACTCTTGGCTTAAATTGTTTCTTGATTCACTATTAATTTAGTGCTTTTCGCAAATGTTGCAAACAGCATCTACTGTTGTAATCACTAGTATAATTTTTATAATTAAGAGAACGAGAGCAAGAGCATGTGGTAGTACAATCGCGAATTCTTCAACACGAACATCCTTGGATTCATACCGATGCGTTCGAGGAGACTCAAAGTAAAACTAAAAACGAGCTCACCATACACGAAACTTTATAGATGAAGCCTGTCTTGGATACATTTTATTATCATTACTTATCAGTTATATTTACACAGCAATATTATACGTGCAATTAACGCCATTCATGTAATATAATTATAACCCTCTATTCCTCATTTATGTACATGGATATTTATAACGTGTTCAACCTCTTCTAATCATTAAATACAGCACAATATTACATGTTATTGAATCAATTTCTTGTGAATAATAAATATATGGAAATTTAATGTTAAAAAAAGCCTATTTAAGTGTACTCACCACTCTGATATTATTCAATTGAATGATGGATATGGATCAATAGTCGATTAATTTCATTTTTACAGCTTACTCATGTATTTCAATACTTACTAGGATTAAAAATTCAGATCAATACAAACGATTGTTTTTCTTTTGTGTTCAATTCTCGAATATATAATCTTAGTATTCTGAACGTTCAATAGGTGATGATCTGCTCGTTTTCGCAAAATCGATAATTGAATTCAATATTTTACTGGCTAGTATATCATTATTTACGGCGAAATTGAAGTGCTTTTCCATATTAGGATTCATATCAGTGAGGGTATTGGTTGGCTTATCAGCATACCTATCACCATCCATAGATTGACCTTTATCGCATATTTCCCACTAACTTAGACTTGGCTATTGCTGATTCACCTATTCCATTCTTATTTATACTACAGTCCAGAAGTATTTTCAAATGAGTAGTAAAGTTGAATCATGATAAATAAATTATAATTCTGTCCAAGAATTTCATGATTGTTGTGGAACTCATATTTTCAAGAAATATTATGATGTTAATTTTGAGATATATGCTTGATTACTTGAATGGCACGCCTTCACGTTTTCTGCAGGCATTCTTCAATCACCTCAACGATATCACTTCGACCACATATGAGTAAACGTACCTGGCAATAGTGATTTATTAGCACCTAAGCTCACATTATGTATATTGTCTTGTCGTTCCCTATGATCACAGACCATCTGATGTATTCAAAAGATTTGGTTTCTTCAATTTGTAATCTATCGAATCAAGTTTGTTTCTTTGTCAAAATTTATTTTTGATTGATTGATTATTCTTCTTAGTTTTGGCAGTCCTTGCCCTGTTCCGCATCGTTGAATTTGCACACCATCGATTAATCTTCTTCTGAACTCAAAAATAGGATAATGACGTTTGCGATAGGTAGATTTCATAGGATTTCGATATCATTGCTACAATTTAACAATTTCACTACTGGTTACAAGGTACCAATGAACAGCTTTAACAAGATCTCATCGCCCTGTGAGACTTTTTATCTGGTAGGAAATGGTTCCGTAAAAAGTTGCAGCTTAGTTGTACGATTCCAATGAAAATCATCTACTATATTCATGTGGAATGATTCCATTCCTTGATTAGGAAGCGCCAACAACACATCTTAATTCCTACCTCGTCTAAAGTTTTTTTTATTCCATGAAGGTTATTGAAAGGGCCACATGGCATTTTGAACGGTCCTGTATTACCTTTGCCATTGTTTAGATGTGGTCCATGCAAAAAGTCTCTGCCTGTTCAGCAAATTCTGTCTTGTCAAATCTAGTTGCTATTCAGAATAGAATAATTCTTTATAAAAGGTTGAAGAACACTCTAAGCGAAAAAATTAAGCAAAAATTCTGCTTTATTCTGTTCTCCTCTTTGATTGACCCTTGTACTAGCTTGTTTACTTCCGTAAAATCTTTTTATTCAGAAAATATTACCAATCTTCCTTGTTTTAAATGATCTTCCAACGACCTCCTACGGTTTTCTTTTACGACCAGCCATGTCAAACCGCCTACAGTTGGATTGAGGATCTCACTTTGCTTTCTTTGCAGCTGTTCCTTGGTTGCTACAGAAATGCATTCTGACTGAAGAAATTCTAACTGACGAACTTGAGTGTACTTTCATGCAGTGCTTTCACAAGCAATATATGGCCTTCCGCCGGATCTTTTTTTAACTGCTAGACCTTGCAATAAGGGTGGGAGGGGGATGATCAGATCAGATTTAGGGATTTAGGGCAGAAGAATGGAACTACCATAGGTAACAAAATGCATTAGCTTCAGCTCCCATGCTTATTAGCGATGTTCCTTCTTCATAAAGAATAAGTTTAATTTTTTCTTCATAAAAGAGCCGTGTTATAGGCAATAGTGCAAAGGTGTTCTTTATCTTCATTTTGTTTCTTGAGCTAAACTTTCCGAATTTTGGTTTTTATCTTTAATCCATTGTTGTCTTTTCGTTTCGGATCATTTTTACAAATATTTTTAAAATTCATGCTCATCTGTTCAATCAGTTGACGAGTAACAATGATGAAAGATAGAATTTAGTATGTCGAAAAGATTGTAAATGAATAGGTGAATTAAGAAAAGCCCATAGAAGACAAGCTAACAAAATAACATACCTACACGAAATGTCGTTGACGTAGCTGACTATTATATAATATTTCTTGCTTTCTGCAACGTTAAGAAGAGCGTGAATATTGGAGTCCAAGGAGACCGACTTGCGGTTGCATGTTCCAAATGTGGAATAGTCTCATTAACTTATAGTGGGCGTTTTGTACAAACCGATTTTATTGAAGTCAGGGCTAACTCGAGATGCCATTGCCCACTTCGTTTGTATTACCATCCGACGATGTATACAACATAGCCTAGAGTGCGATGCACTTGAAAGGCGTGTCTTGCCCGTGTTTTGTAGTCTTGAGAGAGTTCTTTCCGATCGTATTCAGATTGTTTAGCACAGGCAGTCATCTATTTTGATGGATTTTCACGGATATACGTCCTTGCGTTCGAGACCTAGCAGTTAAGAGTATTCCCATCATGCTCTTTGAAGAAACTGGTGATGAGTTGAATAAGGTTTAAGTGCATATTCACATTGCTGGATTTTTTCTTCTTCAATGAAATCATCAGTGGACATTAGATAGAACACAATATGAAGGATGTTATTTCCATTCAACTGGTTGATATTCACTTCTTAACCAACATGAGGCGGGAAGGCGTTCAAAAGTCTTTAAGATCTATACTTTTGTAGCCTAGTTCATGTTCAGAAAATAGTAAAAACATTAACGAGAATTTGGTCTATTTTTTATAAATCAAACTTCATTTCAGCATGACTACGATACCATCTCAATTTCTTGATACGCTCTTTGTTGAGTCTTCACAAGAAAATTTAGATGAATTTCTCTCAATACGAGGTTGGTGTATTCCGCTAGTGAATCCGCATTGCTTTTTATGATAAGAATAGGGCAGTAATAACGATATTGTATTATAGATGTATTTTTATGCATTGTTTGAATAATAGTCTAATTATCCAAGTTTGAGTTACAATAATCCGAGTTTTTATCAAAATCCTACAGCTGACAAAAATGAGTCCTTGCATATTTTTATATGAGAAGTACTGAAATTAGTCTTTTGCTAAACCGTCACCGATAACGCTTTTTCCAATGCACTAGTAGTCTGCATTTTTCAAACTTTCATTAATTACTGTAATACAATTATCATTTTTACTTGTTGTTTATTCATGAATAAACATAGAGAGTAAAACATAATGAAATCTGCATAGTTATTATTTCATGATCTATGACGATGGATTGTCTGCTAATTCAGATGTACCATGGCTTATTAGAAAACTAATATTAGGGAAAATGAAAAACTCTCAGTTCCTCATTAAGTCAAGTTCAAATGGTGAATACACGTGAGTTTTATAAATAGTTTTCGGAACACCACGTGTTTCGGTGTTATTTTTTTTTTCAGAATTAAGCTCTACGTACTTTTTATAGCGAAAAAACATTAGATGCATAACGTATGTCGAAAAGTAACGAATAGTAGTACATCGATGTCGTATTGTCATTGCAGTTATACGACTGGCAATCGAACGAAAAGCCTTCAATATCGTTTCAAACTCGATGAACCATTCACTGATGTTGGATATGATGGCAAAAGGCATAAAGTAATTCACCAACGTTCACATGATTTTTAACGTTAATCAAAATCACTACAGTATTCTGATCGCATCAAAAATAAGCATTATCCAATTATTCCATAATAAACAAAACACAAACAAATGGATGAGTGAATATTTGCATTTGTCATATTTGAAATGTGATCTACTAAACGTTATTTCAATATCGTACAGAATTTTTCACTTAATTATCGTTTCAGATTACTATTAGTGTAGAAGGAGATAAGCTGAAGGAAGTCCATCTTAACTTGGAAAGAGACGTAGGAGAGGATATCTTTTATTTCTATGTACAAGATAACTCACTAATATCTGTAAGATTTATAATAAAAGTGTGCATAATAGTTTTTTCTTTTTTAGTAATAGCTCTACTATTAAAGCTATTTAACCAGCGGTAAAAAAACGTAAATGGGAAATAAATATAAATGACAGAATGAATTTTGCGGTAAACATTTACATCCGGACGGACTGTTTTGTTAATCTTGAAAAAAAAAAATGACATGAAGCTTATATTATTTTTTGAATTCTTCATGATCATTGTTTTAGATTTATCGAATTCAATGAAATCCCATCATTTTGATATGATTTGTGTTTGGTAACACCTACATGTAATCACATAATTTTTGCGAAATTTTCTCCAAAAAATAGACATTATCATTTATTCAGGAATGTGAAGCTATCAGTGGCGGTAAGAGATGTACTTGGAAACGAACATTTCTTAAATCAACCAACTAAGGTGAAGATCTTATCAATTTTGTTAAAGAATAACAATAGCATTGCATGAAAACAATCCTTTGCGTCATTAATGTTTTGAGCAGTAATTTATTAGATTTGACAGACCTTTCGCTCACTATTTTCTGTTGTTCCTCATCTTTTGTTTCACATATGGTAGAAATTCCGTTCATTTTCTTGACAACATAGTTTAGACAATGTATGTATTGCCTTTAATTTTTGCTATAATGAATTGTTAAATAATAAAGAAACTGTGATGTTCTACTGAAATAAACTTCATGAGATGAGCAAGATAGCAGTAGAAGGCGACGTAGTACAACGCAGACCGCGTCTCGTGTCCGCTTTAAAGCCCACCAAACTCGCATCACTCTCGGGTAGGTAGATTTCCATTACTAAAATGAATGATAATAAGCAGCATTGATTCTATAGAGTTTGGTCGTCAAATTCTATTGTACAGACCAGCACACCTTCAGCACACAAGATCTAGCCGAATGCATGACAAAGTTTAAAACGACTGATCAAAGCTGAATTATATATTGTTGAAGCTCATACGTAACTGACATTCTTGAGTATTAAAGTAACGATAAATACATCCTTCGGACATAGCTAAGATCATATTACGATTAAGAATGCCGTTGCTCAGCACTCAGCATTAGTACTGATAGAAAAGAGCTTTTCTCAAAAACACTGTTCTTTTCAGAGTATTAAACATAGAAATAGTCCGTACTGTTCAAATAATACGATTGAATAAATCAATTCGAACAGTGTTCTAATATGATGTAATAATACGCTGACATGGTAGCCCCATATTTCCTTTTCTGCTTGTTTCCTTTATTATTAACTTAATAAACTGCTTATGAATATAAAAATAAAAAAGTAGAATACTTCGATTTGAAATGCAAAATACAGACAACATGAGTGAAAATAATTAAACCCTCTAGACTCGTTCCGAGTTGAACTTTATCAGAGCGCCAGATTGTTGCAGAACATTCGACAAAATTGCAGTAAAGACAACTGGTCAAATAAGGAGCCGTCAAACGCGCAAAAGGGCAAATGGGCAAAGAACACGCGAACCCGAAGAGTGAGATAGATGTGTCATTACTGTACTTCATTTTTCTTTGTTCATTTTGATCGCGTCTTAATGGTTGTACCAGTCCGTTACGCTAAAAATACTTTTGTTTAGTACTACTATCTTGCTAACAACTGTTTTTTTAAATAGTTGAGTCAAATTCTTCATTTAACAAGTAAATTACTACATTGATTTAACCACAATACACCTATAGCACGGAAAAAAGAGGAGAAAAACCTTTTCAAAAAGCACCATGGGTGCTTATGTATCTACAATTCAGCTTGACACGGTCACGCTATCGCCGTGGTTGTCTGATTGAATTCTGCCTGAGCAAATGATTCTCATTATATGAAATAAACATTTTGATATAAGGAGGAATTTTCTTTAGTTTTTTTGGACATACGCTCTATTATTTACATTTTTATTCGGTATAACTATTACAGTGATAAAATCTTTAGATTCTCACATAAAAACAGAAAATTAAACGAAAGCATACAAGCACAAAGTCCTTTAACTACTCTCGTTTCGATCTTTTCCTGTCATTCGTATACTTCCTCACTGTAAGAACGGAAATTTTCTAAACTTTTTATTTTCATTGCCGGAGGACAGATGAAAATTTTACAATGTTAAAATTTCAATCGAATAGGAATACATAAATATTGGTGTCATGATTTGCATCTCTGAGTGTATTTCCATTAAAGGTCGAATTACGTGTGCGTTCTTGTCGTATGGGATCGTTCCATTTTCCTCATTGTTCGAACATAAGCGTTTTGATTGACATGTGATTTCTCAAAGCTTCGATAACACATAAGCATCATTACAAGGGTACAAAACGAGTTTTCATTCAGCATCAAGTGCAAACTTAACATGACAACCAAAATCTCGCAAAATTTTGCTTTTTCAAAACTTTGTTGTTTTGCTGCGACTACCAATTTGAATGATGTTGGCGAAGGTAGAATTTAATTACATCTATGCTTAATGACCAATAGAAGCATCGATTGAATAGCTGGTGTCGAAATAACCACAACGTAACGTTGACTTACGTTGACTGAATACTGTCAAACACACTAGCAGACTAACATTTAGTGCGTGTATATCACTAGTATCATAGCAGTACGACATATTTTGCTCATTTCGCAAATGTGTTGGTTGTAGCGTTAATAAACAATATGTTTTTTTGCTACATCTATTGCTAAACATTTTTGATTGTGGATGCCGTCAGACGAGCACATCTATAAACAATCCAAAATCAGACAGCTAATAATTGTCCGCATAAAAAGCTATTACTAAATAAATTTCCTTGCGTTTTATTTGAAATATATTCATTTATAAAAAGTCTAACTATTTCCTAATATAATGCTATGATTTTCTCGTAACTATTTCAGTTGTCGATGACTAATAATCGAGAGTTACAGAAGCACGATCTAAATAGGATGTAAATGACAGGATCAAGTTTAAGACTTCTATTCGGTGAAAATGAGTCAGAATTTTTTCTCAGTGAGGATTCGAAGCATAAATGCAATAAAAGCCTCTACAATTTAGGTACATTATTTATTTCATAGAAAAAAAATCATGGCGAACTTTGGTAATGAGGCAATGCTGTTAGAATAAAAGTTATTTCATTACCATATTTTTATTTCTAGCTGATTTCTCATTATCAATTATTCAGACGACAGTTTTTGATGTAAAAACGCAATGAATGAAGTGAAATCTAATTCTGGAAAGAAAAAAAAAATAAGCCACAGCTTCTGAGCTGAACAGTAGTAGACCAATAGGATGCTCGTAGTAATATATGTTAACTCTGAAATCCATTGAGCAGTCGACGCTTTAAGTATAATTTTTGCATACTTGGAAAGCGAATATCATTAGTTTGCCGAACACTTACAAGTTTTTTTTTTTATTATTAATACAGGATCAGCATTGGCGTTAATCCATCTAACGTGGTATGGAACGTAAAGCTCATCGAATACGAGTTTGTTCTATAGAATGATTTGAAATGACTACTGTCCAACAAAGTAATGCTACTGATCTTTAAAGACTTTTCTGGTAACTATCCAGCATGGTTTGCGTAGCCTAGAGCAAACTCGAACCGTTCACGTTGCACTGCGACACTTATTTCCATTCAAGTACACGTACTCTATAACAAGAAGTGTAAGAAATTAGAATTATGATATTAGATTTATTGGGCAATGATATCAAATATGAAAAACATGCTAAATATCAGATATAATCCCAAAAAAAAATCTAGCAATTAGTTTGGAAAGAAACGTGTAAAAACTGATAGATAAGGTTATTTGACTGTTTAGGAACATTGGCTCTGACTGGCCAATTAAAGCCGATTCGACGAGCTTCAAGTAAATTTTGTTTTATTATCCAACATCCTAGAACTGTTAAGAAATTTGTTTGGACAGAAATAAAGCAGTCCGTTTCATATATTCTATAATTAGAAAGATAAAGAAAGTTTCGTCACTGATGAACGATTTCGATTAAAAGCCAAATATGAATAATTTCAAAATGGCCAAGTTTCTGGATGAAGCTGACCATTTAAATTTCCTATTTCATCATAGAACACGTTCACCATTCCATAACGAATTTCCTATCATAAGGATAACATGGCTTTACCAATTTTGCTAAGACTTTTTATAACTTATTCACTGCTGAGTGAAGGGTTAACTCTAACATATTTTGCCTCATTTGATTTTTCAACATTTTTATTAATTAATTCACTAAATCTATACCTAACAAACGTATACGCAAGCAAAAAGTGTTTTTTACCACGAAATAATAAAGCTTTACTTGATTCATGAAGTCATAATTCATGGATTTTTAAGCGACTAAGTATCTTTTGTACTAGCAAAATGAAGTGCAGGCCACTATTTCCCATCTCTCATACCATTGCCATCAATTGTATGTACAACGAGTTAAAATAAAACGAATTGATTATTGTTTCCAATATCATTCAATTATAAGCGATCATATGTGAAAAACTAATTATAACTTTATATTCATTCACCTAGTAAAAATTCATGTCATCTACTACTTATTAAAATGACGTCATGATTCTCCGAATTGCTCATATCGAAAAAGTGTATTTGAAGGTTTTTCATAAATCTAGCATGCTCTCATTAAACGATTGCTAGTAGTGAGCTGCAACAGAATTATTTGTATGCTGATTTCACAGAACGTTAATAATGAATTTATAGTTGTGGTTCACTCATTATAGAATTAACAGTCATCGTTGATTTTTCATAACATAAAGCAGAATAAGTAGTTCAGTACGAACTTACGGATCAACGAGGACTTTGCATAACGTTATCCCTTACTTTTATCGACCAGATGCATTCTCAAACGTTGAACTCAAACGCTGTGCACGTTATCACAAACCGACCGTTCTTTGGAGTTTCTCATTTTTTCAAGTGCTAACATCTGGTGTTCTTTGCCCACTTATTCTCGAGACGCTTGATGTACCGTCCTATGAAGTCTGCAAATATAAACTTCATACGAATAATATTCACATGTTCCCATGCTTTCATACAGAATCACAACCTTAGATGTGAAAATTTTTATTTCTCGTTGTATTTATTTCACTACAATGACGTGTCGTAGCTTTTTTTTGTATGGAGAAGGAAAAATTATGTAATCAGTTACTTACCTCTATCTGAAAGCAATAACACACTACTCGATTACTGTGCAGATTTCTGTACGTTTTCAACTATTGTGGTTTTCTAACTGCACAAAGGCGATGCATTATTAATAAATCCAATTAAATATTAAATGTTAAACGGAAGAGTCTGAACGCCTGAAATTCTAGAACTCATCCAATTTCTCGTTTTGCTTAGAAGTCCTCTTGGCGTATCACCGTTTTACCAATCTGTGTAATATGATGTTGAACTGGCCAAATTTTTCAATTTTCCCACACAAGTACTCAAGAAAAATATTTTCGGAATATGTTATAGTAGAATTCTTTTTCTCCAAAATATCACATAACGTTTGCGCCCTTAATTGAGGTGTATTAGCCTCAAGCCCATCAAACGAACGCCATAACACGTCAACAATACAAGAAGTTCTCTTAAGCATTTTGTGACCATTTTCAATGGCAACTGCTTTTACATTCTTGCGATTGCCTTTGATTTTAAAAACTTATGTCTTCCATTTTCTAAGGTACGAAAGTGCAATAAGTTGTTTTATCGTAACCAGTATGTTTTACAATAGTTTTCTCGTCATTAAGTACTCAATCAATATTCCATTAGTGCACATGCATTAACACTTTCGTATGAATATGTTAACGATATATATTGTTGAATTAAGTCAAATCATATTGTCCGTAATAGCTTAATTAAATCATAAGTTATTGCTAATATAGAATGCTGTTAGTTGTTTGTTTATTTCATGTGCTTCATTAGTAATTAGTATTAATGCAAGGAAATATCGTATAATATTCTGAAATACTAAACTGAAACTCTATCATGTAAATATTACATGTTTCGTCTTCAAGTTAAAATGTTATACTTAATCAGCTCTCTGAATACGTCTCCTACTAATTACTAGAGAGTAAATAATTTCATATCTATTCTATTTCTGTATACACTATTAGATGCTGACCTTAGCGTTTTTGATTTATAATATACATTATTTAAAATTAAAAGAAAATTAAGCGATTTCTCCAATTCAGCATCCAAAGTCTTGTTACTTTTTTCATTTGTCGTCATCGAAAAAATTCCTGTGAAAAGCTAACTCGCTATTTTCGATGACATCACTAGTAAACAAAAATGATGTTATGACATTCTTCTACATCTTACATACATTTTAGGAATATATCGTGATACTTATAAAATTGCTGTGTATGTAGCTTGTGTATCCGTAGAATTATGAACACTGACGTTTTGATTGTATTTGTCGCTAAACTATTACTTTTATTTTCTTTTCATCGATACAGTTACTTATTAGCGTGTGGAATAGCGCATTTTCACGTGGTTTCACAACTCTTTGGTGTCCTGGAAGAGATCGTTACACGGGTGTCTGGTCGCGTGCGATGTCGCACACGACTCCCGCTGCCCGCCTGATCGTCCATGTGGTCTTTGATCAGTGTTTATCGCACAGAAATGACGCACGCCGGCGCCTCGACCGCGGCGTATGCCTTTGCCGCACTGATGGGTTGCGGATCACCAAATCAACCTACGTTTTCTATGGAATCGCTGCTCAAATCTGAACTTTCAGACTTTTCTCTGAAATCTGTTGCTGCCAATGAGGAGTCGACTATATGGTGAGCTTTTGTGATAGCTTTTCATTCACTACGTGTTCGTATGCAACACACTTTCATAGGATTGCATTCCATGATTACCAACTATAATTCATCTAATTATGAGAGCTATTAATTGCTTTTTATCAAAGCAAATTCGTGCTTAATATTTCCGTATAATTTTTTTCTAAAGCAGAAATAGAAGCTTTTTACTCCTATTGGCTGTTGACGAGTTGGTTGTGTTTACTTCAATTGCCTCGATTGTTAGTTTCTTGCCATCGCAAGTGATCCTTGTTATTCGCTATT
This sequence comes from Dictyocaulus viviparus, assembly GCA_000816705.1. Lineage (NCBI taxonomy): Eukaryota > Metazoa > Nematoda > Chromadorea > Rhabditida > Metastrongylidae > Dictyocaulus > Dictyocaulus viviparus. Next base: position 8,551 of record KN716782.1, on the reverse strand, counting down.
TCTCTCTAGTTTTTGCAGCTCGTTTACGTTCTTCTACTGAAGACGAAAATGCAAAAACAAATTATGTTTTTGTGACATGTTGGAGAAAAGAATCGAAGCGAAATAGTGAAATGAGTGGATTTACTGACTTTTCGTATTTCAAGAAATAATTGGCATTACAATTTAGTACTCTTAAGTATCCATCGCAATGTTATGACATAATAACATCGTAATACAATAAAAGCATGGCGATACTCATTACACAAAAACAGTTTATATCATTTACGAGAATTCAAATTATTGTTTGTCGATGTCACATGGTGGCAGTACAGTAGTCCTTGAAACGAACTTGCGCGTTCGTTGACCAGTGATCATGGGAGTGTGCAGACGGCTACTAAATGTCACCTACGACGAAGCGGAATTCAGCTAACTCGTTTAATTTCATATAATATGTAATCGATGGAATTTGGAAACATTGTGGAGCAACTGTGGGCATAGAAATGAATGGTAATATCTTTATTTGAAAGATAATATCTATATATGCCTGCACTTATGCACACATATTATAATTTACTGCTATTCTATATGCTAGTCATGTTGTTTTTCCCTGAAGATAAACCTTGATCGTTGTCACTTTCATGTAGAAAATTCAACCTATAACGTCATGAACAAGTGTTTTGCTCAACCAAGAGATGATGCTCAAGTATTTGGATAAGTATTGTATTATGATGGTGCTATAAATAATACTAACAATATCAGTGACTGGAATGCTGCAAATTTTCGATAGCTTTTGCACATATCTGATACCTAATTAGCTATTTAATCACGGCAAAGAAAAAAATTAAAACGTTCATTGTTTTCAATGTGAATGATTATTGCAGCTCAGTGTGTTGTGATGAAGCAAGTGGCCGACATTATGGTGTTGTCGCTTGTTTTGGATGTAAAGGATTTTTCCGAAGAACGGTATGAATTTAAAGTTCTTTTGTCAATAAAAGAAAATAAGGTTCTTCAAAAACAATGACTGCATCATATTCTGCTTGAGACATTTTATTGCAGGTGCGTTCAGGAAAGAACTACATTTGTCGTTATGATCAGAAATGTCGGATTGATAAGGGTGAGTACTGATCAGTAATTCTAGGATCAGCAAATCTTCTGTTTTCTTCTTATTCATCTATAGAAATTCATGTCGTAGGAAATAGTCTTTCAAACAGAAAGCAGCTACTTATTGTCGAAGGAATAGCAGTATTTTTCTAATCTTTCATTGTATAGAGGTACTATATAATGTGCATGTGTCACAAAGCCTTAAAAGACCTTTTTCTGTGCTAAGTGCACATTTATGCCTTAGTAGTACTTTTAGTCATCAATAGTACTAACTTGATAAGCTCCATCACTATGCGTTGATCGATTCATTTCCAAATATAATAAAACACCACCTTTTTGCTCGTAAAAGTCGGCTAATAATCTAGTTTGAACTATTATTAATTTGGATGGCGCCAATCGAAAACTGCGATTGTTATATAGGTATTTTATTAAATTGTGTTATTCTCTTGAATAGGTCATAATAAATAGAAAATGTGTGCATTACAGCGGGTCGAAACGTTTGCCGTTTTTGTAGATATCAGAAATGTCTCGACGTGGGAATGGAACCGGATGGTTTGTTTTCTTATTATAGTAAAACGCATAGCTCATTTGGATTAAATTTCCTATGTTTGATCGAATATTGTTACTGACTGATTTTTAGTATACTATTTTATTCTAGCAATAAGACCGGATCGCGATAAAACTGGTCGGCAGAAGAATCCTCGTCGAAACGGTACTCATGTGATCGATAGTTTTGATCCAGTTGTTAAAAAATTTTCTGGCACATCAGTATTTGGGGAAATGCCGTGTGTTAATAAAAAGGTAAGATTAGATTATGGCGGGTGGGAAGTTATTCAGCTGATAAATATGAATTAAGGATGATTCGGATGAAAACCCCACATCACCATCATCGTGTACAGAATTCGCACCAGCTGGAGATACGCGATCAAACTCGTATGATGAAATTTTAACAACTCTTCGTGAAATTGAACAGATATGTTTGCAATTGCGTGATGTGACGCCGGTCTCACCAGTACTACGATCAAGTCTAATAAGTTTTGTGCAACGACCGTCTCTTATTACTCCAAGGTCCCAGGTTTGTATTTTTTCAAATCTCAATGTTATATATAATATTGCATAGCAAATTTCCTAACCATTTTTCGATGTTTTAGTTCCTTGGAAATTATGATTAGCATTGTTTCTGTGATAACTAATACAATTTTTTTGTTACCAATCAAAGCTATGTCTAATTGTGTCTAGTGAAGTGTATCTAAGATCATGCGATAGCACTGAGAAAAACAACTTGTTAACGTTCCTTTAATGTAAATAATTATTAGATGCATTTTATTTTGCATGTCATAGTAAAGTAAAATTTGTAATGCATCTCTTTAAGTGTTTCTACTTTGCCTGCATTTTCCAAGTGCAAAGTATGAAGCGTATATAATTTTACGTTAGTAGAATAGTGTTAGTAGATGTAGGATTGTTGTAAGAAGATGTTTACAGAATTTCTATATGGATTATCGACACGAGTAGTCTTAACGTATTTGCATTTTGGACGATTCAATAGTGTTTGTTTTCAGATGTTTTTTGGTGTGTCAAACGGTCCTGCTAGCTTTCCTGTATTTGTCGAGAACGTCAGAAGGATGATTGTATTGGTATTTGACTATGCGAACACACTGAAACCAATTGCTGATATACTTCCCGAAGAAAAGGTATTGCTAGATATCAAAATTCAATATCCATTGGTCATCTAGTCGTATATGTTCAGTATCTGTCTAAACATAAAGTGTGTTTTGCTGTTTGGATATGGAACAGGGCCGTTCTCGAGAAATTAGAGTTCGGTCGACGAAAACCAAATAGGTATGTGTTACTTCCGGCCAAGACGATTCGAATACTCCACATAACCAGGGAATAAAGCCATCGTCTTATTTCCTTATACAATATGTCTCATAGTGTAATTCTTTTCACCTCGTACTCCAGTGGGATTTTTTTCCAAAATTTGCGGTAGTCAATCTATCAACGTGAAGAGAGTGGGCAATAATATTGGTCTAACACCATTCAAGCATTTAGAAGTAGAGACCCTTAGATGTATATTTTACGAAACATTTCTTTTACATAGTAGAAGTTGTTGAATGAAACTACTTCATGTTTTTAAAGTAAAACATATCGATTGACTTTTGTTAGTTTCCAAGAAATCACGTTATTTTGCTTAAGACCCATTGTTTGGTCTTCTGAAATTTTATATCCTATCAACAATTGAGTTGACTTTTGCAGCTCCTAACATAGCTCAATGTGTTCTTTTTAGTAGCTCTAAGTTTTAAAAAATGCTTGAGAGCGGTGTTTTACTACATGAAAATTCGGTTCGGCTCCATCTTTGGAAAAATCTAGTGTTTTGCGATTCTGAAACTACTTAATCTGTGATTGAGATATTTGAGGCATCAAATACATCATCGCAGGCTCGATGTAGATTGGTTACTGGGAGATCAGATCTGTATTCAATCACCAATACTTATGATAAAAATGCAAGAGTTTACAGTGGTTTTTATGACGGGTTTTGTTCTCTTTTTTGGGGGCGCGGTGGCTCAGCGGTGGAGGTGCCGCAGTGACACGCTGGCCCAATCAGTTCGCGGACGCCCCCCAGGCGTACCAAGCCCGCCATCCCTCCAAGGTCGATAAATTGGTACCAGAGGAATCTAGGTAACATAACTGGCACTGACTCTGTGAAGAGTGGTCAACTCAAGTCATTGTATAGACCAGGCACGCATTCAACCACCTCCGCGATATCACGTTGAACACGAATGCGTTGGCGCATTCCGCCACAAGGGATTGATCAACACCAGCAATTATCTTATCTTATCTTATTGTTTTATTTCCAGTAGAAAAACGATGTTTCACAGTTTAATGAATCGCGATTTATTAAAATGAAGTCTAGGAAGTTGTTTAAATTTGGAACTCACTACATTTTTATATATCCATTATCGCATTATCTTAACTATTTCAGATCGCTTTGATACGCAATTGTATCACACCGTTTTCGTTATTGATGTTGAGTTTCCACTCTTCAAAAAACGATTGTGATGCGGTTTCTCTTCCGTCTGGACATGCACTAGGATCTGACATGTCATTCTTCACATCCACATTAGATGACAAAAATCTAAATCTTCTTATAAACTCCAAAGCTGAGTGAGTACAACGTAAATGAAGTACTTTATTTTTTATAAAATTAATCTAAGGCGTAAAAGCTGTTATGAAAACTTAGAAAAGAAAGCGCATATCAAACTTTTTGTCACGTCGAGAAATGGTTATGTTAAAATACGTTGGTATTGACATCATTCTTATTTTTATTTTATTGCAAATTATCAATGCTCCTCAAGAGTTTTATTTTGTAGAGCAGTTCTCTTGCGAAAAATTGTTTGTTTTTTAACGTGTAGGAGCATTTAATTTAATTTTTTAAATTTTTTCCCTTAATTTTCCAATTAATTTTTGGTGATTCTATGCTGTCCTTATCATTACTTCATTTCAAAGGATTTGCTATTTGGCGTCGACTTTTGCCTTTATTGCTTTTCAATATATTTAGTGAGAAGCTTACAAGTGTTAACTCATGTTAACATTTATTAGATAGACATAGAAAAATTTTTTGACCGCTTCACACATGGATTAGTCAAACGTTTACATTCGACATTTTACATTCGAAAAAGGTTCATAGATTTTACAACATCTATCATCAACATAATCACTATTTCGTTTTACAGAAAAGAGTTTTAGAAATCTATTGAAAAAATTTATTGGAGTATTTTTCAACTTACTACTAACGAAGATTTTGTTGAATGATCACAACGTAATCATTTATTTCGAGCTAATTAGTTGTCAAAATCAGAGTATTTTCGAATAAAGCTTGATTCTTTTGATTTGGTGATGGATGTTTTCAAATTGTTGTACAGAAATATAGTTGGTTGGCCACACTTCATGTTACAACGTGTAAAGCAAGCATTAGTTCCTCTATTACGCATTATTAGTTTAAGTGCACGATTCCATAAGTTGCTTCCGGAGTCTAATGTACCATCGTATTTGTTGAATAGATCATGAGAGGTACGCGTAGTAAACTGGACAGCATGCGGTACATCGTTGTCATCTCAAAATGAAGTTTTTATCGCATAATGTGCACGACCATCAAGCGCGATATCGCTGTATGGCGAACTTTCTATTCGACTGTATACTTTTCATCAATTTGGTTGTATTTGAAAAAATCTCGGTTTTAATTTTACTATAATGTTATTTTTTGGCTTTATGCTTATGAAAAACACAGTCCATAGTTCATAGCAAATAAATAAAAGCTACTCTTTAAAGAGTATTTTGAAGAATTAATAAAAATTCTTTGCCACTCATGTACTGATTAATTTCAATGGTGTTCTATCCTTGGATTTAGTGAATGAACGAATGACTTTTGTTGTCTATATGTGATTAAAATTATAACACTTAACGGCAATGATTTGTATCAAAATAGTTATTTTAGTGCAGTGAGAAAAGCTTTGAGCGACCATGTGCTACATCAGTTTAATAAATTGCATGTTTCCGAAACTGAATTCTTGGCCTTAAAAGCCATTTTGGCTCTCGATCCGAATATAAAAGGCTTATCAAGGAAGTCTTCTGAACAGTTGCTTGGTTAGTTAGCTTTTATTTTGATTGTTCGATGCTACCTACTGGAAAAACTATCTTTACGATAAGGCAACCTAGTTTTGTTTTTATATTTCTTCCAATGCTTTAGTAATTTTTTAGCTGGTTTGTTTAATAATTCACTTACAAATATGTTATTACAGTAGGACGTGAGTCCGTACAAAATGCTTTGTTCTCGCATCTAATGATAAGATATAATGCTGCTGAGGCCACAGCACGGTTCGGTCATCTACTCTTGTTAATCGCTTCAGTTACGGTCAGTTGTATTGTTGATAATGATTGAGACTAGAAGATTGCGATGTCAATTTTACCGTTCTATACACTGCATAGTTGTTTTGAAATTCTATCGATGAACTAGTAAAATTTCGAATCGATTGGTAGGTGATGGTAGGGGTTCGGGCGATGATTGATTGTGGGTATTCCTCGACAATGGTTTTAGGTCGCCGATCCGCGCCGCTAAAATTGATGATTGCTTATCCATCGATATTTATCAAAAAAATGCAAAATCATACGTTGAGCAGAAAAATTGAAAAGTAACTATTAGGCTTAGCCATTGCCGCATCGGAAAACTCGTAGAAAAAAAAAATTATTTTGTTAACAGCAACGGTATTGTGAGAATTTTCAACTTTCTATTCGATTGTCCCTTTAAAGTTTTTTTTTTTTTTCGTTAGATTCGTAAAAATATGGTCAATTCTTGTTGAGTAAAATATGCATTGAGCTGTAAGAAATCATTGTTTTGTTTTTGTTGAGCGAACACTATTTAAATGCTACTTCTCTGTATATATGTAGTATTAGGCTGATTTTCAGAAAGTATCGTCAATGATTGTCGGTTTGCTTCAATTCGCCAGAGATATGTCGCTACCAATTGATTCTTTGTTGGACGAGTTGCTGTTGAAGGATTTCTGAATTATTCTTGTAAAAGACAAAAATAAGCGACTTTCGACAATCACAACTCCTACTCATATCATGGTTTTCTCAGTCGGGTTTATTTCAATGCATTTATCATTAATTATCATAGGTTTTTTCACACACCTAAGTCCCGCCTGAGTTTCCAGGTTTTGCCACTAACTCATCATCAGTACGGATATTATTAATTCTTTTTATATTCTGTTTTTGTTGTGTTTCTCATTGTTTATTCCTTATTGTCTGGTTTTCTTTATCCGTCATTCTTCACGAATACCATTGCCAAGTAAATTTATTTACAGCTTTTTGATAGTAGCTTAGTCGTCCGCTTCGTGCCACGAAATTTCGTCCAGATATTGTATCAGTTTTCGCAAATCATCGCATATCTTTATCAAAAGCGAACTTTCTTCGGACTATGGGTAGTTCAACGTTATTTACCTTTTTAAGTCATTTAGTACATGTGCCTGTCTATTACTCACCATCGATCATCAGTCACCGTTCTTTCATTTTTTTTGCTATAAAACGTACTAGTTCTGCATTATAATTGTACGAGGCGATTCATCTGTGTGCTTTGATGAAACACGGCCAAGGATTCGGGAATCTGTGAGATGATTTTGAATAAAGTTCTATAGAGCTTTTTTTTTTTGATACTATCTGAAACATAACGATGAACAATGGATCAAACTGTAAACCATGGTTTACGAAATCAAGTTGATTAAAGGAATGAGTGGCATTTATATGGAAAACAGTTGTGTAATATAGATAGTCAGACAAGTAAGTAACCATAAACGTTCGAATAAAATCTGGAATCTGTACAAAGTAGGGGAAATCAGCCAACAAGTAGTACCACTTGCAATGTAAAATAACAGGAAGAATCCTGGTTTACGATCAGCAGCGTAAGAAATTCTCTAACCTAAAAGCTAGTCCAGTAGCTTAATCGACATTCGAGGTTGAGCTTGTTAACCTCAACATAGTATGTTATAATTAATGCCTCATTTTGATTAAGGTGAAATTGTGTTGTTTGTTTTTATTTGCTTTTCGCATATTCTGCATATTTTTCCGTATATTCTTGTGATTATTGAATGCTATAGTTACTTATTATTAGATTCATTTTTAATTTATTACGCCAAAAAGTCAATGTAAACAACTGGTCATTTCACTTTTACATAATGGATACGTGCTTCAGTGATACGGAAACTCCAATTCGCATTCGTTTAGTCAAGCTTGCTTGTATCAACCAAGCATTTTATGTTTTATAAGTTAAATAAAAAATAAAACTATAATTAATAATTAATTTTAAAAATTTAATACAATTAGGAATTATCTTATCTATCTTATCTTAAAGAAAATTTGAACCATAGCATAGTGTGTGCATGCAAAACGAGAAAAGAATGGAATGATAAATATATTTAGCTTCTGCGAACAAATATCAGGTTCAAAACCGTCCATGATGAACTTTGCTTTCCCGGCCGATGCACCATATATTGGCTTGTGTAGAGAATACTCTGTCGAGTAATCTCTACTTTATCACCCAAATTACATGCAAAGTAAAAACATATTAATTATTATATTAATTTGTGGTTTATGAGTCATCGTATCGAAACTTAGAAATGGTGGAGGTAAACGAAAGTGCAAATGTCCTGATTCATAAAAGGTCATAATTTCGACATGCCTCTGGAAAGGATCATAAAGGGCAAAATTTCGAAAATATTACTAGAAATTAACTTAGCTGACTTATCATGACGGACTATAATTAAAAGTACATCATTTCCTCATACCGAAGTCTCCGCCCCCTCCATATATAAGTAGGTACTGTAAACATCTCCTCCATACTCTCACTCATGCCAGCCCAATCGTCTTCCACCTTTGCCATTAAACTCGTTGTCGTTATATCATTGTATTATAAATCTCGTAG
>KN716781.1:30716-52727 GCA_000816705.1 Dictyocaulus viviparus | reverse complement strand
CCCCAGCTCTTGCTACACACAAATCCCACACGCACCTCTAAATCTTCACGGTGCGTATTCCTCAAGAGTCAATTGGTCTCATCTATAAAGTCCAACGGCTCAACTACATATTGCTGCCCAACTACAGAGGGCTCAACTATAAGCTGTCCAAGACAACTACAGAGTACCCAAGTACAGGGTACTCAACTACACCTTTCAAAAAAATAGATTGATGCCAAATCAAAACTTAAAAAATATAATGCTCGCAATAAAATGCTCCATTCAGTTTGGTGTGCTTAGATCGTGTAATTAAAATTTATCAAACAGTGATTGTACTTTTGTACAAGTCGATGACTGACAGAACCCTACAGCATTAGAGTTGGAGGAAAATACAAATCCTATGAAATCCTTACTGACTTTATACTAAATCCTATTGACATTTGTCAAGGATTAGCACTATCTTTCAGAAAAACCTGACACTGCAGATGTGAAAATAAGATAGCCATTGTGAAAATGTAGAGATCGATATTTTGATGATCACGAGCTAAAAACCGCCATAACTACATTTCGATTCTTGATCTAGAAAACGCCAAACCTTATCAGCCCATCCATTATCTTGGAGTTTTGTAAGCATTTCTCTCCGTTTCATTGCTGGTAGAATGCGATTCAACGGCCACTTATAGACAGAACCATAGCGATACCTTGTTAGTTTCTCGTAGGTTTCATTATGTTTCCACATGACATACACCTGTATAAATACCAATCATTTTTTAAATTACATATTCTTATAGCGATGAATATACTTCAACATTGCGTAGTAAGACATCCATGACTGACATCTGAGCTCGCATCTCAGCTATTTGTGCATCACTAAGATGAGAACAGAGCTTTATACCCTGAAGTATTCTCCAAGATAAAAAAGATGCTCCGTAATCTCTTGAAAAGATTCCCAACACTTTCTCGATACTGAATCATGGTTGCAAAATACCTTTTTTGCCACAAAGTCTACAATCCCACTGAATTCAGGAATAAGTGTACGCCGTATCTTCAATAGTGGGCTCCTTCCTGTCAAAAAAATGTTCCTAAATCTAATGTAACCGTTAATTATATCTTTCTAATTCACCCGTAGGAGAAATGAACTCAGCATTCGGTCTCTGTTTAACAAAGTAGCTCAGACGTGCTATTCGAAGGAATGTTTGTGCTGCCAAGCACTCAGCGTACTCATAAGAAAGTGCTTGGTCATCTAAAATCGTAAAAATGAAACAAACACATTAACGCACACTGCAACCGAAATCTAATAAGAACAACTTAAAATACTCTGAAACCAAAGAGTGAATGACTAACTAAGGAATGGAGTGTAAAGAAACGCCTCTTCCCACTCTTGTGATGCATTCAAGGCAAGTGAATCTGATATTATGTCAGTAAGCAATCCACTCATTTTGATGATTTCAAGCACACTATTATAAAAAAGGTTTACCTCTTCATGATATCAATCATCAAGATAAGATTTTAAAAGTATTTAAATGAAAGACCATCAAGAACGCGAAAAAGTACAAAATGTGTAAGATTGAACTTTTATTTCATTATCAAGAAAATATGTGTAAACAAAAAAACGCACCAATATGAAAAGCAGATCAAACGTCGAATCGCTAACTAAGACGTAAAATCAATCATCTGTAATTTTTTTGTCTTTTGCCCGAGGTTTCTTGTCAAAGCGTCCCAATTTTTTCATCGCATGATATCTTGATTTCTTTCGATACGCAAAACCGCTTGTAGCTTTCTTGTTGTCTTGAAATAATTTGCTTCCTTATAACAATACGAAAAACCAAGCTGGCAATACCACTGCAATCGAAAGTAATCAAAAATCAACACAGACCTCGAGGATCCACTTTTTTCGTTTCAATGAGTGTATTTTTGAGATGATATAGCGCATCTTGATAACTAACTAGATGGGGCTCAAGCATGTGATCATCCACAACTAATTCTTGAGCATTCAGCCAAAGGCCATTTTTCTTCAAAACGTTTTTAACGAAGGTCTTTCGCTGCAACACTTTAATATGGTAAGCTGGTTAAGAAGTAACGCAAATAATTAGTATATTTGAGAACTGATACAAATTACTATACATACTGCTTCACCACTTGCCAAACTGAGAACATGCCCAGGCCGTCCAACACGTCCTGACCGACCTGCACGGTGCACAAACAATCGATCATTCTTTGGAAGATCATAATTTATTACACATTCGATATTTTCTACATCAATACCTCGAGACAAAACATCGGAACTTATCAACACTTGAGTCTGCAAAAAAAAAAACCCGACCATCTGTGCTGTTGATTGCCATTAATTATTATACATGATTCATGTACAAACATACCAAAAACACTTTGTAGATGCAAATGCGCAATTTTCGTAAGAAAGCGTAATCGTTATTTAGACAATAGATGTGAAAAAAAACACTCACCGAACCGTTTTTGAAACGTTTTAATATTCTGTCTCTTCGCCTCCCGAACAAATCTCCTGTTAAATTCTCAACTGTAAAAACAGATTTAGCAAGATATGAAAGGAGAATTTTAAGTCGCAGAGCAGAATCTCTGAAAAAAATCGGATGATTTGGATAGCTGAAATGATCTGAGGGTGAACTTCCGAACATAATTGCACTACTCACTAATCATTTTTAATAGGTCTGAACAAATAGGTATATTAAATACATGTCCCGGTCCAACAAGATGTTCTCGTATTTCGAAATCGCAATTAAAAGCAAGTAAAAAGGTCAAATATGGGGAGATTTGATTCTCATCACAATCATAATCACTTATTATTGTCAAGTCAAAATATTATGAATCAATAAGGAAAGTCACTTTTCGTTTGTGAAGACAAGAACTTTCTTCCAGTTGTTTTCCAAAACCTTCAAGTAAAGAACAAGAGGGTGGAATTTTTTGTCGACGACTAGAACTGTATGTTGTATGCAGGATGGAAGAGAAAGCTGGCCAGAAACGTGATCCAAAGATTTAATTTCCTCGTCAACCTAAGATACAGATATGCAATTATGAAAACGTAAAAAAGATACAACTGATTTTCATATATGTTTGAATAGGGTTATATTGATGTATCCTGCACTTTATGCTGAATTACAATCCACTAGGAAGGCTGTTTCTCGTTCATTTATTTCGAACCATCATAATGACAGCTGACAATGTTAAAGGTTCCTTTACACATCTACAAAGAAGCGAAGCCGCTCTGTATTAGTATTTTGCCTAAAGCGTGTGCTGTTATTAGCCTCCCTTATGCTTAGAAATGGAAGTATACGAAGAATCAAAGGTGATATTAAGCTCAACTAGTGATATTATAGACTTTATGAAAAATAGCTTAACACACAAAGATCTCAACATGTTAAGGTACCAATCGATGAACATGAACTGTCTGTGGAATTAAAATTCAACATGAATTTCCAACTACGACACATCTAAATCCTTTACTAAAATAATATGCGCTTAAGCTCTCCGTAATCAACGGTGACCGACGTATGGATCAAAGCACACATTTACATCCTACAGTCCAAATAAAGGTAGAACTATGAATCTTCTTGAAGTTTGCCATGATTAGTTACGAAAAATATGGACATCTAATACTAAGGTCTATAATACATTACTCTATAAGGATATCACTACTTACACAAGAAAAAAGTTCGGTAAGGAAATACTATTCTTTACTATTTTGCCAAAGCTATTCACAGCCACTCTTGAGAGCATCATGCGAAAATTGGAATGGGACAATATGAGAATGAAAATCGACAGTCGACAACTTCGCTTCGTCGATAATATGGTATTCATTACTCCAAACACCAAACAAGCGAATCAAATGATAGCTGACTTCGACAATATGTTTGTTACGTATGTTTCGGAAACCTGAACATTACTAAAGAAGGATGTACGTTCATTTAGCGCAATATAATGATACAACGCTAATACAATGAATCGCTGCTCGAATGTGCCACTATGTTAACAATGTTCTCTTATTCAGAGTAAAATTTGGTTTGGAATTAGAAGGCATAAATCCCTCAGGCCCTTTTCTTCAAGAGGTTTCTATAAATAGTTGAACTTTTTTCCTCAGTTATCATCTCGTAAAAGAATAACTTGATTTTGCTGCAAGCAAGCAGAGATGTACAAACAACCTTTTCCGCCCTACCCTATCTTTCTTATATTATATGACATGGCTTAATTAACCCTTTCTGCGAGCTCCTATATATATATATATGTATAAGAAATATAGTTGGCTCTACCATATACCTCTTTAAAAAGTCGAAGCACAGAAAAAACGTGGTTGATGAAGATTCCAAAGGTGTAGTTCTTCGATATCTTTGGACAAAGTTGCCGATAACAGAATTTTGCGAGGTGCCATTCGTGATGTAATAAAGTCTGCCAAACATGCGCAACGCTCGAGACCTAGAGCTTTCCAACAACTTAGGCTAATCCTTTCACTCATTGCAAACCAAACCTCCGCTACGACGTTCCACTACTTCTAGCCATTCTTGTCTCACCATGTCAGTCATTCGATCAGCTTCGTCAACAACCAGAAATCTATATAGATAAATATCTCATCTTTATTACATATGACCAACAATGTAGGGGTGAAAGCATATTAACCTTAGTGAAGATAAGTCTATTCCACTAGAAGGATCAGTAATATGATCCATTAGCCGTCCGGGGGTAGAAATAATTATATCTGAAATGCACACGCCTTTAGGCGCCAAATGACGTTGTTCCTTTAGAAAATCTGTTGCACCAGACAAAACTGATATTACGGCTCCACATCCATTAAAAAAAGCAAATTCCTGGAAATGTATTAGAGGTTTTAAATTAATTAACAAAAACGTGCTACCAAAATTATTTAACAAACAAAGCCAAGATGTTTGTAACCTGCTCTATTTGTTTTACAAGAGTTTGAACTGGAGCAATAACAAGTGCCCGTAAAATACCACTAGGCTTTGGCCCCACTTGGGCTAGAATGGGCAAAACGTAGCACAAAGTTTTGCCAGATCCTTAATGATGAATAATGTAGATGCTAGCAATACTTTATTTGAACTAGAACTAAATGGTAGATACCTGTAGGAGCTGATATAGCAATGTCAGGTGCACGTAAGACAGGAACCTGATTTACATCTTTTAGCAAAACGGGTAGAACAGCTTTCTGTACAATAGGATCTTCACTCTTTCATTTTCAATCTTCAGTTATCCAATAAGAAGCCACTGATCATATATGACACAAAATTAACCTGTACAGGAAACCAAAACTTTATTTTATGCCGAACCATGTCAGCAATAGGAGCCGGTAATTCAGAAAACGAAGATAACTCGGCGAAATCTACCTTATGCAGCTCCGCAGAAAATAGGGTGGCATTGTTTATCCAAGATGTTGTCACACTAAATTTGCAAATAATAAATTAAACAGCAAAATCGTGACAAGGCAATTTCTCTATGTTTAAAAGAAACAACACCGCAAATAAGCAAAATAAAAACGCACTTAATCTTCTTTAAAACATTGAAACTAGTTTGTCCAAGAACTTTGTATTTTTGCTGGTAGTCAGGATTACAACTGCTAGCTTGGTTACCCTCGCCAAGTTGATCATCGAAAATCCTGTTGTACAAAAATCTCGTAGATTCTGCTAAGAGTGCAACAATAAAAAAGCGCTTAAAAGATGAAAATTTATTAAAGTATCTGAAAGCATTGTTAGAGTGAAATACTCACGACATATTACCAAGACCTTCTAGACCTCTATCTTCATTATACTTATCAGATGTATTTTCGTTTTCCTCCAACTCAATAAACTTCCGTTTACGTTTCTCACTGCTGCACGTTCTCATTTCTTTCTTCATTTCCACAACACTATACTCAACCACCTTTTACAGATGAAAACCAGAAATTTATTGAACAGAAACCTTTATAAATGAATGAAGCTCGACAGCTTCTATTTAAAAATAGCAATATCAAAAATTGAAGTCTGCGCAATTGGGAATCGAAGCACATTACGGACTAAGACTTGTAGAATATACCGTTTCATTATCGCTCTACCACATTGATTTCCATGACATTGAGTTAATCTACTGAAGATTTTTCATGATTCTTTATCATTATGCCTCTCAGTACTCTGCTTTTGAATGTATTGACATTGCTCCATCACATTGCCAATAACGACTGAATATGCAATGGTTTTTTTGTTGTACTTACATATAATTTGTCACCTAGATGCCTAGAGATGACCCCATCATTGAGGAAGAACGAAGAGCACATACAGCCACAGATCTTATCCGAATGCGCTTAGAGAGGCTGCAACAGAATATAGTAAGCATTTGATTATGCTTTGGCTTCTTTACAGTCTAATGTCGTCTTTTTTTCCTCCGTTATTTCCTGACTATATTGACACATTGGTTACGAATTGCTCTGGGTTTTTATTCTATGGTGCTGGAAAAATTATAAATAATTCCCCTTACAAAGTCAAGAATTTATGCTTATTGCAATGTTAATTTTGCATCTCATTGTACGCTATACTATTTACTTGTTGACATTGCTTAATGTCTCAGCTCTTTTACTATAATCTACGCACTTATTTTCATTATGTACAGTTGGTGTGAGTAGTAGTTGAGCTGCTCTATCTTTTCTCAAGTTCTATCTCTTCCAAATCTATGTGATAGCGTATTTTACTTTTCCACATGGTGTTTTCAGGTATTTCTCTGGTATCTTTTTTAAAATTCAGTTGATGCTTCGAAATAGTCATACAATCTTATTTCGTTTTTTAAAATCTCGTGAACTCCAATAATTGGAGAATACCATTTTTTTTTGCTGTTTTGTGCAGTTGCGATAAGGTTTGCATTCCATATTTTTCAAATAAAGGCTGATGTTTGGGTAGAGAGCCGTCTTTTTCAAAGCTCAAAGAGCTGTCAAAATGTGTTTTATTTAATGTTTTAACTTTGAAATCTTAACTAAAGAAGTTGGAGAGGCGTTCCGAATAAAGATCAGAACGCACAAATTTTAACAAAGGGCTATATAATATTAGTCAAAGACTACTACTTATATCATGTAACGTGTAAGATGTTACAGAGATGATGAACTAGGGCTTTAATTCGGGATGAAAATCTCTTCACTACGGTTCATGGAAATCATTTTACGATTCAAACACATTTTGATATAAACGTCTCAGAAAGATAGTATTACTCTTCGCTGTTTTTCCTTTTCAATTACTTCATTTTAGTGATTTTGAAAGATTACAATATGGTCAGATTTGTAGGCTTTGTGTGAACTTGTACTTTTTTGTAGTAGTTAATCCAAACTATGAGTAGTAATCTCTTACAATAACAGTGATAAATTAACCTCTCCAAATGACAATAGTCTTCCATTTCTACTAGCACTGATTAGTCAGACAATTTTGAAAATTAGCTTCAAGAACTTAGAGCAAAATTTATATGATAGACGATTTCTCGTTTATATTGATGTGAATTGCTTAAGTGTTACAATATTTCCAATTGTTTCTGCGCTATATTGATGTATGCCTCATGTTAATAGGATTTTTCACATACTGTTCTATTTTACTTCCATATTAATATTTAAATATAACATCAGTTTGAATAAATTTGCTATCAACTCATACTTGTAGCACAAACCAGCTCCTATACCAGCTCGCCGTGCTGAATTAAAACCTCCTCGTCCTCCTCCTGAATTTGTGCGAAATGTTGTTGGTTCATCAGCTGCTGCCGGAAGCGCTGAGTACCATATTTATCGGTGTGCTTCACTACAATCTTTTCTCTTTTTGATTTTTCATCCTAATATTGCTCTTTTTTGATAGTAAAAACTAATTCGCTATTGAAAATTAATATTTTTGGATTGTGTGTAATAACACTTGAGTGTTTCCAGTATCAATCGTAAGAAAGAGCAAAATCGATTGGACTATATTGCAAGAATAGCGGAGAAGGAAGAACTTGACGAGGAATACAAGTAAGATATAGTAACATTTAGTATGGTCGGTCAGTCTGGCTTTTGATTTGACAATAATTCTCAATTTTTTACTATTTCAATTTAGAGCTCGTAAAGAAGAGGTCGAGAGAATGGAGGCAGAGCGTACGGCAAAAAAAAGAGCTAAACGTCAAAAGCGTAAAGAAGCTGCAAAGAAACGAAGAGCGGTGCGTAACAAACTTTTTTATATTCACAGCAAGAAAGCATACTAAACCTATCTGTATTTTCAGGTGAAAAAAGAGGAGGAAACTAGCGATGAAACATCAGAAGATAGTGATACTAGAGATGATGCAAATAACGAGGTGAAAGCTATTTCTCAAAAAGCATCAGTTTACATTGGCTTGATTGGAATGCTTTTTTTGTTTGTAGTAGTTTTTCCTATAGTGCAAAAATTTAATTTCTTTATTGATTTTATCAATTCAGAATACTGAATCAATGCAAAAGGAGACGAAGCTGGAAACATGTGATATGGAAGAACAGCATAGTTCACATTAATCTTTCGTACATTATAATTTTACCTTGAAGATTTCATTTTGTGGTTCCCTAAAGCGTGATCTCTCACTATGGATATTCGAAATATGGAAGTATAATCCATTCTATATCTCGTTGTGAACAATGTTTGCAAGCTGTAACGTAGTTGATAGAAAATGGGACGTATCTATGGCTTATTAACTGGTCCTCGACTCTATCGGATATTTGGACAAGCTGAAAGGTCGACCAATGTGATGGAGTATATAGGAAATAACACCATGTCTTTTGCAAGAGGTAGTGATATCCAGTGAAGGATTTCGAAGCATTACAATGATTGGTCTGAAATATCAAGCTGTTTTTCATCGTTAGCCAATTTATTTATAATTTTAGGTCTTTTTTTCTTTTCAACTTCATTGGCGTTTTCCCCTGTTATTTTCATTTTTTTGTATTATCGAGGAGGTTTAAATGTTCATACTGGTCTCGTGGTTTTGAAATATGCCTGTTTCTTGGTTTTATGTTCTTTCGGTGGAAGGTAGAGGTTTTCATATTATCCTTGATTTGGTGAGAATTTTTCTCTTTCTATTAAGACTTATCGGCAGAACAATGGACTCCGAATATCGCCAATTCATAAACCTTTGGTTGAAAGCCAAAAATTCGGGTAAATCTGAACATAATGAAGTTAGTGCTTTATTGTTCACTACTTATTGCTGCAGTTCGTTTCAATCTTCAGTATTGTGATACATGCTGTAAATTTTTTTGAGGTGCTCAAACGTTATGATTTTGATCTTGATGGTGTTAATGCGGATTTCGTTGCTGATCAAAACGCAAATTTGTGGTATCATCAAGGATCACCTGCATATGGTACATTTTTTTTTAACGAAGCGAGAAGAAGAATGCGACATTATTTAAGTAGGTGGTCCTGTTACGTCTTGTGTTGCATGGTATGCCATTCACGCCTTCGGCAGACACATGCTATATCCGGGTTCATCAGCACTGCTGAATTGGTTTCTCAGCGGTAGCCTTCTATCCGCGAGGAATCTAATGGTTTCCTCTAAGGTACATTGTTTTTTGTATCTTTAGAAAGGTTATTTCATTAATTTATGCCCGTTCCATAGCATGGACGCCGTGCTTGGCTTATGTCAGCAGAAGGTGATATTATTGACACGATGTTCATTCGAGGTGAAGATAATAATCCGGAAAATAGGTCGGTAATTATCTATTTTACGGCGAATATTCTTTGCCTTCCTGCATATGATATTGTTGTTATGGCTTAATTCTTGTTTACTTTGTGAACAATAATTCGTCTTGTTATTTAAGTTTCTAGTAAAGTTACTCAACCAATGCTACCAATCACCATATTTACAAAAATTAAAAATCATTCTCTGTATCTGAATGCCTTTTTCTATCAACTACATCACTTTGCAGCATTGTCCTTTTTGGTTACAATAGCCCTATTAACGTATTCGATTATGAATATGCGAGATTTATTATTAACAATAATATGATGTTTACCTACGAGAAGTACAAGTTTTTTATGACTAGACTAACTAGAAAAGCGTCGATATCATGTTCATTATTAATGGGCAGCTTGTTTTTTGACTTTTCTTACATCTCGAAATATGATTTTAAATGCATCAGATCTGTTTTTCCTTTCTTAACAACAAATTCCGATGAGAACTACATATTGCCTACAAAAGCTCCGCAGTATTCCCATTGTCGTATTGATCTTTTGAGTGGTTTTTTTTACAATTATGGTATATCTCCAGTAATCATTTCCATTACCATGTCTAGGCCTTTTTCAACAAACGTATAAAAGAATTCTACTAATATATGCCGTTGCTAGATCAAGATTCATTCTTTTTTTTCTTATATGCTTTTTTGGTTCTCTCTGAAATATGTAGTGAACTTCTAATTTGATGGTCTGAAGCACATTATTCTATTATGCTCATTGTCCTTTGATGCTTTCTTGGAAAAGAGAAATGGCGAGCGAAACACGCTGATAAGAATCATATGAGCATGCGAAAAATGTAATGATATTGAGTGGAGCAAAAGCTGGTACAGAGTTGCGTAATGCAGTATTTTTCATTTTGAGTTGGGTCTTTCCTTACCTTTGGCTCTTGTCCATTTACCTTGTCGCTGTTGTGCTAGTGCGCACTTGGTGCGCTCCATTGCTGTATGGAAAAATAAGAGAGCATCCTGTGCTTCCTGGAACACTGCAGTCATATCACAGGTAACAGCTAATTACTCAATATCCCACCGTATTATCTTTCGTATTTTGTGCTATCTAACTGTTGCCGCGGAGGTGCAGCTATAGAGCTGTTACAGTGACACACAGGCCCGGATCAGTTCGCGGCAGCCCTTCAGGCGTACCGTGTCGGCCATCCCTCCAGAATGGGTAAATTGGTATCAGAAAAATCTGGGTACGATAACTAACACTGACGTGGTGAAGAGTGGTCAACTCAAGTCACTGTATAGACCAGGCACGCATTCAACCACCTCCACGATATCACGCTGAACACGAATGGCGCATCCCATCACAAGGGATTATTAGAGCCAAAGCTTATCGTTGACTAATAGTGCAATACTTCTTGGTATAGTTTAACAATATTAGTATTGGTTTTGATCATAAGCATGGATTGTTATATGTATGTGGCTTGACGACATGAATAGCACAACTTTGAAAATTATTTGTATAAAATATTAGTAACGTCTATGTAGAAGTGTAAGCATTGTTAATTAAGTAGTATATCTTATTGGAATTAAGAAAAGTGGTTAGTTATGATGACCTGCAGTAGTAGCATTAGATTTTTCCCATGGAAACTTTTTCAGTTCTTCTGGCATTACTTATTCCCGTCGTATGTTATTACTCTGACTATGAAACATATGTGTATATTTCAGGAGTAAAACTCTCGTCATATCTTGCGAGGGGAATGCCGGTTATTATGAAATAGGAATAGCCAATACACCTTCTCAGTTGGGATACTCAGTAAGTTAAAGGATTTTTTGTTTAGCTTTTTAATCGTATACTTTAGTGGCCCATATTTGTTGTATGTGTGTGCCTAGCACAATTTATGCGTTTCGTTCTTGCGCGGTCACCGTCCACAGTGGTGACCGTTCTCGAACGCAGTGGCGTACGCGAAGCTCATCCCATAATCTTAAATTAGCATCCATCTGCAAATACAAATGGTTAACGATTATCACAAACACTCGTTAGAGAAGACGCTTACATTTTCCTCGAATGCACTTTGCAGTTCCTTTCGTTCACCTGTCATCTGTTCTTCCTGGGTTACAGGCACATCTATTTTTTATTGATGCGAATTTTTTTAAAACTTGAAGAAGGAATGCATTTTAAAAATATGAACTACGCGAGGATATAGTTTATGAAAAACATCTGTGAGTGCGGGTTCGAGTCCCGCTTGAGGTTCCGAGTTTTGCGGCCATCTCAGCACAACTATGGACAATATAATATCATTGCAAAATAAAATAAAATTACGAACATGTTAAAAAAACATCGATCAAGCGTCGTGTAGATTGTGCGCAGTTTCCGCAATTTTTTTTAATTGATTGAATTGTCACACCACATCTTGACCGAGTAACAGAGCACTGAAAATATTTTTTAGTAGTGCGGAGTTTTGAGTCTGCCACCCCTTCGGCTGCTTCTTTGAAATTCGACTGCAGTCCATGCGTAATTTTTTGTTGTTGTTCCATATGTTATTGAACGTCCAAGGTATTTGTTTGAGATGGTATTTGTAATCGTTTACCTACTTCATGTTGTGGTTCTTATTTGTGCGTGGTCCAATTTTTTCCACTTTTTTGAGTTCATTGATCGTGTAGGATACACCGATCCTTGAAAAAATGTCGATCTCATCTGCAAAACGGACATTTAATAAAAATTTACCATGAAGACGTGTGCGTTCCCAGTCGAGTAACTTCACAATTCACTACATGCAGCAGTAAACAACCTTGGCTGTATGGTATCGCCTTGTCGAACCTTTTTTCATGTTCGTTTAGTAAGATGTTAATGTAAAAGCTAAATTTGGTACTGTAGTGTCAATATCGCTTTGCATTTTTTGATATAGGTAAGAATAGGAGACATACAGTATTTCCGCCGTATTTCGGTGATTTTCGGGTGCGCAAGTTGTTGTGTAATGTAAAAGATTGGTATGAAAGTTTCTCTTTATCGATTCCATATCATGTCGGTTATGGTGATTATTCCATCCTTTTTTATCATAACTGGTAGCAGAACATTGCAATTACTCGGATCCTGACGACATTTCGAATTAAATAGTATTTTGCAGTTTTTAACAACTTGTTCTGTCCATATCAAAGTAAATTTTGTTGAATAGGTGTTCTACAGCTCTTGATTATTATCACCTTTGTCAGATGTGTTGTAGAGGGATTTCTCTTCGATGTTCTTTTTTGAGCATCTGCCTAGAGGTAGCGGAAAGTGTGCTGTTGTTGTTCTTGTACGAGAAATCGAGTCAGTATGGGAACAAATGTTAAGTTCCCCTTAGTAAGCAACTTATAGTCTTCTTTCGAGTTATAGTTCACTTGTCAGTCATTTGTAAGAAGCACGCTGAGAATGCTTTGTCAAACTTCATTAATTTTTCTTAGCTCTTAGCCTTCCCTTTTAAATCATTGTTGAAAGTTCTCGAATTAAGGTGCTGGGATGGAATCAGCCGGGTTTCGGTCAGAGTTCTGGTTTACCGTTTCCTAAGAACACATTGGCAGCTGCAGACGCTGTGATGCAAGTGAGAACTCCCTACAATTCGCAGTTTTTCTCAACCTTTCAATTAGTTTTACTTTGTTTCAGTACGCAAAGAATGTTCTCGGTTTTCGCGAAGAGGACATTGTTCTCTTTGGTTGGTCTATAGGAGGCTTCCCAGCCAGTTGGCTTGCTGCAAACTACCCAAGTAAGATCAAGTTTGCTGCTCTTAGAAAGTTTCGTAATCTGTTAGGCTCATTATTGTCCATAATTTTTTGAGTCGACAGAAAAATTATGCTTTTTCACCAATTTATTAAGATGTGAGAGCAGTAATACTTGATGCTACCTTTGATGACGTCCTACCACTCGCTCAAGCAAAGATGCCAAATGTATGTTATTTTCATTTTGTTTAATGTCATTTTCTATCATACATTCACTCATTATAGGTGTTTTCCGATGTGGTTGAATACGCCATTAGAACCTACTTTGATCTCGATATTGGATCTATTGTAAGAATACTACAAAATTCTTTTCTCGACTTTATGTTTCTCTTTTGAGATTGCTCATTACTCGGGTCCTATAAAACTTATCAGGAGACTGCAGGAAGAAATCTTGACCACCGATGATGCCGGAACAGAATCCGAGCGTCGAGCTACTAATAGGTGTTTTTTTCTGCTGTTTGCACGAAATCGTTGAGCTTGCGTCATATATTCTTCAATTTAAGGGCAAATTTTCTACTAAAATGTATTCTGCAGCAAAGACATTCTGCTCTGATGGTTGGCCTCGAATCGCAGGTAGATCAAAGTTTTCTTTGAACAAAGAATCATGAGAAGTTTTTTTGTTTGGTTTTTTAGTTTATCATTGATTTTTCGCTTAAGAGAGTCTGCCACAAAATTTTGTATTTGTAATTTAAAAAATTTATAGTTGTTTCTTATTATGATTCTATAAGTTTTTACTTAAAAACTCTAAACCTATGCATTTATCTCATTTATAATCCTAAAATATTACATTAGAAATCGTCCACTTACTACTTCAAAGATTCTAGGTCGATCGTTGGTTAGCTATGACTCCAGAACATCGTGCGAAATCATTGCACCCATCAAATGAATCCGAATTGACTATTCGTCGAGCTAAGCTTTTTGCTGCGTGCGATCATTACCTTACTGACTTTGATGCTACACATGTACAGCCATTAGATCCGAGGTATCAGTTCGATCTTTTATCTGGAATGTTATTTTCGCTGAAAATCTCATTGTGTTATTTTTCTCTTCCAGATTTTCATCAGACCATAGAATTGATACATAATTCTTTATAAATGATTAAAAGGACGTTTGTACGATTTGTAATACTAGTTCTTCTTGTTAGTATTAATAACAATTAAAATGCTGCGGTCTTTTATTATATTAGGATGAATTCTTATTAGAGTGATTCATTTATTTATTAACATTAGGAAGTTTTCCTCAAGCGAAATAGATGACGTAACTTGGAAATCTGGGATAACTTGGGATTCTCTATATTTTGATATCTCACTTGTGGTTTTTTTTTGATATTTGTGTGTGCTGAATTATTATAAATCAACTTTTAACTCAGTTATTTCTCACAGAGCACCTCTGTAATGTTGTATTGAAATTTTTTTAATTTAGATTCTTCAACATTCCTGATCCGATTCACAATCTTAAACATAATTATTACTAAAACATTTCGCAGTGATCCTCAGATGATTCCGGACTTATTTCGTGGAGTACTCATTAACACTTTCTTGGTCGTGATTCGAACCGAACATTCTGGAAGTTGTCTTATTAAGTTTTTGTGTTTGCTTTACTGATGCTATGTTATTTCATTGTGTTAACATAATATATTTGCAGTATAGTGTCCTCTATATTTTTTGATAAATATACATCTAGAGCAGTATTGTACGGCCAATTTAGCTTTTGCTATCTTCGATTTCTAAGTTGAGTGAACAAATTTTTTCAGTCAGAAATGTGTAGTATCTTGTTTCCCTTTTTTTTGACATTTTCAAGATTGATTTCACTAATATCAAATGGTACAGTACTTTTGGAAGCGATTCCTTTTTTTTTGAAGACCACAAAACCATTTCTTTCTAAAGTTATTGGATGCTTCATAACAAGAACGAGTTTTGAAAAAGTACAAGGAACAAATGGAATTTTTACTAGTGTCGACTTTTCCGCGCAACTATCCTGTAATTTCTGCAGTTGCGGCATAGCTGCTTGATCTCTGAGACGTTTACAGTTCGCTACGCATTCCGATTAAACTTGCACTACATCTTAGCCTCGAGCACGTGTCATGTGTTGTTTTCTGTGCATCTCATATTATATTCTACATACATTCAATATGCAAAGGTGATCGACTTTATAGAGAAATAAAGATCTTAGACAATGTTTAGAATATTTTTGTCACAATCAGCAATGAATTGTTAATGGTGTAGTGTGTCGTCAACTAATAAAATCTTATGCAGTTTGCAGACATGTACATTAAGGGAGCAACTCGGGAAGACATTAATATAAGTGTAGATTCCGTGGGAAAAAGGTTCATGATGAGTTAATTCTTTGTTGTTCTACTATTTGCACTAGACTAGTATAGTTCAGTGATTCAGGCAACAGTATTAGGAAATATTGAGGAAATTTAGACGCAAGTAATTATTGGTTAATTCACGGATCTACCTCTCTGAGGGCTCTCAAGTCGGTTAGTCACGAGGATTGAGATAACTGCTATCTACCCATTGGAAATTACAATTTTCTATCAAACATTCTTCTTGCAAATGATATTATGTCTATTTCAGGAATAAACATAGAACACATAGATGATGTAGAACGAAATAAATAAAATGAGGAAAAGGGTATATTTTAAAATACACTTTAAGAAATCCTAGTTTGTCGAAAACCCAGGATAAAAACGATTCAAGTAATGATGTTTGTTAAAGAAGCAAAATCTTATGTATATCTTGGGCGATTTATCAACATGTAGAGTGAAGCAGAAGAGGAACTATCTTGCGTTTGTTCGGATCTCTAGAAGAGTTTGCTGATCATTCAAAGGATTCAAAATACACGACCATCTCTTTAACTTCACAGGATTCTCAACTATTGACTACGCAGCTGAGAATCTGTAATGATAATCTATAAAAGTCTGATGCGATGCATTTGGCTTGTAGAGAATACTCTCTCGAGTAATCTCTCAACTGGGTAACACCTAGTGTAGCTGGTTTTGCTTCTGGCGAAGGCACGCACCCAACTCTGGAATCTTCATCCAATGTTCAATCTTCAGTATCGTCATTATAAGACGAACATACGCTGCTTCTGCTTTCGACAAAAACCTTCTGACATACGTGTTCTTCACTCACTCTTTATTTTACAGCATTGTCGTTAAATGAGCATGCGGTTTGATTACCCAATTTTGAGGTAAAACCACTCAAGTCTGGAGCAAACCTTACAACCACTGAACCCAAGCCCTAGCATATGGTGCATCGGCCGAATAAAAAAGCAACTTTCAATGTAATACATTGTTCCATATTGGTTCTTTTAAAGATGTCTGAAGAAGCTGAGCAGTTTCATCTACTTTGATGCATAGTTGGACATCTTAATATCTTTAATCAATACGTATTGAGTTATCTGCTTTATTTTAGGATTAGAAATCCTTCTTAGTTCAAATTGCTGACATTTTTGAGGTGGTGAGGATTCGGGTTTTATGGTAGTACAACAGTTAGTAATGGATTATGCTAGTGATTATTAACTGACAGATCTATTTTTTCGACGTTTACCGAATATTTTAAGCAATTTCACATTTTTCTTACAGTTAGCACTTACGTACAAATAATATAAGTTTAGAAAGTAGGTTTCAAGTTTTTCGACTAACCCAGCATGATCACGGAAGTGTAGAGAGGATTAAAATCGCATTATATTTGTTTATAGCTATCGAACTTGTGACTGGGATTTTATTATATGAGGTATATCAGAAGATTTTCATACTGACGTTGAATCTGATTTCCTAAACTCAACACATCTTCCTTCACCTTTACTATCGAATAATTGTCCTCTTTTTGAATAATTCGTTTTATCTTTTCTATCCCGAGACTCCTTAACTTTCTTCTTATAAAATGATATTAATTAACCTTATGGTAAGCTTTGGCGTTGATCAATATTTTGTGGAGAATGCGCCTACGCATTCGTGTTCAGCGTGATATCGTGGAGGTGGATGAGTGCGAGCCTGGTCGACACATTGACTTGGGTTGGCCACTCTTCATCATGTCAATGCTAGTTATTTCACCCAGATTTCTTCTCTGGTACCAATTTACCGATTTCGGAGGTATGGCGGGCTTGGTAGGCCTGGAAGTCGGCCACGAACTGATTCTGGCCCGCGTGTTATTGTGGCACTTCTCCCACCACTGTGCCCCCAGTTCGATCGATCAAAATTAGATTATTATAAATACAGGGGGTTTTCACTTTTTTTGAAAATCAATGTAGTACGGTTGTGAGAAGTACTATATCTCGTGTGCTATTTCACTTGTTCAACATCTCGCTGAGGCTATTTAAATTTTCTTTTCTTTCATCCTTCTCCATATTTTCGATGGTAAAATACACTTGCAAGGTAAAGATAAAGATATGCAGGATAAGTCTTCATTTAACACCTGATTGTGCGAGGCTTTCATTGTGGAAGGAGCAAATTGTTATCGCTTCTGTTTCAGTTATTCATTAATGACAATGCATTATGACTGTGCACGACACCAAGCACCTACTTCAGTTGCACCAACTGAAAAGGAATAACCAGAAGGAAAGAAT
Organism: Dictyocaulus viviparus; assembly: GCA_000816705.1. Classification (NCBI taxonomy): domain Eukaryota; kingdom Metazoa; phylum Nematoda; class Chromadorea; order Rhabditida; family Metastrongylidae; genus Dictyocaulus; species Dictyocaulus viviparus. Next base: position 34,771 of record KN716781.1, on the reverse strand, counting down.
TTCGCTAGCAGTGCTCTGGTAACCAGCTGTTATGGTCGTGGGACGCTGATTAATTTTTTAATAAGCCTTGTTGTCCCTGAACAACAGCAAAATTCTTTCTGAATTTGTACATAATGAACTGAAAGCGATCACTAATCGATCTTCATGAGCACAATGAAAATCAGCTTGTTTTGTTGTAGTGTTTGTGAGCACATTGAACTCATAACTTATTCATGATTTCATAGAAATCTGTAATACTTTTTGCTGTCAGTCTGAGGTGAGCGTTATTAGAATTAGATGACTCCTTCTTCAAGAAGATGTTCTGTGAACAGCTTGCATTGATAGCTTTGAATTTGAAGCTTATTCAAGATTGTGATCATTGGGATTGTTTTTTTTTCTGCAAGAAACAAACAATCGTAGTCGATGTATATTTTTATTACACAGTCAGATCCTTCGAATCGCCTTCAAAATCAATTTTTTTATTTTATAAGAGAATTGGATTACTTTGAATAATTCAAATATTTCATGATTATTTACAATGCATTCACTTTAGAGCTCTGAAATGTTTTTCTGTTAATAGTTTTTAAGATTTCTATTTCAGTTCACGTTAGATGTACCATGATTGCTGTGAGCAGCATCATTCGGTCAGCTTGAGCGACGGATTTTGATGCAGACTCGTCATGCGTGTGAACTGAGGACGTCGTTCTGATCATTCGCACTTCTTCACTTGATCCCCTCATCTTTTCGATTTGCCACACGAGCGCTAAAGTCAGTTGCTCGACAAATCACCACAATGCGATCCACTCAATTTTATCTCATCGTCATTAAACTGCTTACAATGATAGTTTTCATCAAGTAAGCACCTTAAGCGTTTTCTTTTTATCCCTATTTGTTTATATGCATGCTATGATTTTTCTCCCTTAGAAAAGAAATTGAATTTATTGAGTCCATTTTTTCTCACTGGAGAGCGCCATACCCTTTCGACTTTCAGCAGTTGTAGTGTAGTGAGTGTTCGACTTTTTTCCTATCCTCTGCTTCTTTATTTTGTGTTTACTGTAGTGCATGGTATCCTAAGCAAGCTATTTGACTCAACTTGATTTTAATCGTAATGCCATTTAGTGGTTTGGAATGGTATTTGACTTCCTGCTAGTACTAAAATGTCTATTGAATATTTATCTAATTAGAATGTCACTCCGTCATATTACTAGTATTACCTCATACGCCTGCTACGAGAAAAAAAAAAGATATATCGTCAAACGAATTATTTTGCTTGAGATCAGACTGTAAACAAAGTACTAAATAGTACTACTGCAATTTATAAACTACTAATACAATAGAATCGATAATCGATATTTCCTCTTTGATTGTCGAGTTATTTGATTAGTAATTGATTTTATCAACAATCGATTTCTTTTTCGTTCTCTGTTCATTCTCTTTCGATCGATTTCATTATTCCATCAGTTTTGTTTAGACTAACAGCTATGTATTTACGAGAAAATGATAACGAAAGTAGGTATTGTTCAGAAATAGTGAGGTACTCATTGTTTATCTCCTCACATTTGTGCGATACTATCCAGGAAACGTGTAGTACTTGCACAAATCTGTATAGCTGCTACATTACATTTTCGAGATCATTGTGGCGTTTAAAAAGGTTGTTCTGATTAAATTGACATCTAATCTCTTCGTAATGAACTTTTGATAACGTTTATGATAAGATCCACTTTAATGCATTCGAGGTGAAACTGTCACTCAACCATTAACAATCTCAATCGACATCCTGCACAGTAGGTGATTCCGGATATGTTGTAAAGCAATCAGGCACAGAATAATAAATTCTAGCTTATGTAGAAAGCTACGCTATCAAAAGTGGGACAATTAGATAAGCCTATGGAATACATTTGCATTGATTTATGTTTTGACTCGAATGACCTCCGATAGTGCAGTGCTGTCCGATACAGACTTCTACGTTGCCAAATTTATCAAATTACATTTTCTTTGTGGCTGACATATGACACGTTGAAGACAACAAACACAAAACATGTCTGGCTCTATAAAGTGACAATATTGATAGGGGCGATAGATATCTCAAGGAAACCTTAAACGATCTATAATGGATGTCGTCTTCTTCTATGCCATATTAGACTTTGTTCATAAAGTGACTGTTTTTATCGCCTCTGTTTTGTGAGGTTCTTCGTACAATAGTAGGCTGGCAATTTGAGTGAACACGTACCCTCAATCATTTATGGTAATCTGCAGCTTCATAGTAGACGGACAAACATAGATGAAATCTTGAATTCTTGACTATTAATAAATCCCATTCAATTGCATAACTCCTCTTACACCATCATATTGAGAGCATTTGCTTAGTAAATACGAATGAATAACAAACAAAACCAGTAAATGTGATGATGCCATCGTGATTTGTTCATTTAATACTATAAGAATACGCTGTTCTTCTATCTTCATTCAACTGACAAAGTCACGTCTTCAACAATTGCGCGAGAAGCATTCATTGCGTCGCATTCTACTGTGAACCAAGAAAAAAATGATTAAGAGCGAAAAAATTCTGAACAATTCCGTCCTTGGAGATGTGTTATTTCCGGATTATGAAGTTTAAGTGCAGACGGTTGAATATTTTTTCGTAGAACTCAAAACAGAATGACAACATTAGAAGGATAGAAGTATTTTCAATGAGTTTATTTGTTTTGCGTCCTCGTCTTAATAATCACTTCTGATAAAAAAAAAATGCATAAAACAACGCTGCACATAAGGGTAAGGAGATGCTAAGAAAAAGACTTACTCGGTTATGATCTCGTGTTTATCCATTTGATTATCTCAACGCGGTAATCGATGGGCTTAAATACCGTATAGTTTGTTCGCCGTTGATCCCAGATCAACCAAGCCTTCCGTATCTCAGGGTTCAATGAGTTGAATTGAAAAATAGTTTAGGATGATAAGCATCACTAACGTGACAAATAACTTTTTATGAACCACTTACATTCCAACACCATCACAATAACGTTATCACAAAGGGTAAGTGGCTCATTTCTCCAGAGAGATAGACTATGCAAATACATATCCTTATTTTAATCTCTATACATTTGTCTAATGTGTAGTTCTTTAGAGCACAGTTTCCATTAAAAGTTTTAGGACTGGAGAAGCGAAAAAGAAATAATATACAAAATAACTCACAGTAACGATTCTCTCTTAGATAACTCCTAGAGACAAGGCAATGTTTACAAGAATTTTCTCCAGCTCATGTGTGATATCATCGTGAGCACTAGCAGGCTACTACTGTAAGCTTGATTGATCTGCAAAAAAAAATTAACATAGAAGGCTAAAATCACTAAAGTATTACTTTACAATTTATTATTGTACAGTTACAAATGATTCATGAGGATGGGCCTATTTCTACGGAGCTCTTGAAGAGACCAAGAATCATAATATTGGCAGGAATCGATTGAAAGTTCAACTCTGTGGGCTACGTATAAACAGCAATCCAGCATTATCCAATAATTACTCTATGATTTTATGGGCTCATTAGTTTTATCTTGTGAGTGCATCGATAGTTAGAAACTGCTCAATGCAATCTTATGAGCACCGTCCTTGAAGCACTCGTCGACAAAAAAGTGCGGTTATGTTGTTTGAGAGCCAGTACAAATTCCTTCCTATTTACTCAATGGAAATACTCATTTTATGTCAATCCATCGTTGTACAGGTGAAACAAAGAGCAAAGTAGACAACACAATGTTATTATAAACTCACTAGCGAAGTCGATCAGTGAGTGTGAGGTGCTCGCCCGACTTAACTGGAGATCTCGTGTCGAACTAGTCAATCGGTTCTCAAGCGGCGTATCCTCTTCTTATGAAGGTAAGATAAGATAAGATAATTGTTGGCGTTGATCAATCCCTTGTGGTGGGATGCGCCCCCGCATTCATGTTCAACGTGATTCGTGGAGGTGGTTGGATGCGTGCCCGGGCTATTCATGACTTGAGTTGACCACTCTCCACCAAGTCAGTTCCAGTTATCTTAGCCAGACTCCTCTGGGACCAATTCACAGACCCCGGCGGGAAGGG